>JADRCD010234014.1:0-14035 GCA_019843815.1 Montemys delectorum
GGGGGGGGGTCCCCCCGGAAGAGATGGGGGTCTGCTGACTTGGCAGGAAGGAAGTCGAGGAAAGTGATCTGGGCCACAGTGCTAATGTGGGGAGGAGGGAAGGGGGATGAGGGACAGTGTGACGGGCAGTTAATTACCCATCTTCATACAGCCATAGCTTTGTTGCCTGGCCCACCTCCCCGAGTGAGGGCCATTATCTGTGGGTTAGCCCCCATGGAAGTATATGAAGTCTAGCGGGGCTGGGCCAGCTTCTCTCTTCCTCCCGTGCTGTGGTTCCCAGGCTCCCTGAACTCTCGGACTGAGCCTCTTGCTCTGCTTATTCAGGGCCAGTGGGCGGGACCTCAGCATCCTGGAGTAATCCCTGCTGCCCTCCGCCCCAGCTCAGGGGCCTGGCCTTCCTTCTCTATGCTGGACTCTGGCTGCTCCTCCAGCCTGCTCGCCTGTCTTCCCTACTCCTAGCTGGTGGTATTCCTCAGCCAAACTGGCCTTCAGCCAAGCTTTCTGTACCTCAGGCCCTCATGCTGTGCCATTTAAAAGGTTGTGTTCTCTTAGCCAGCGCCCTTGCTTACCTGCCTGTTTTCTTTCTTTCCTTTTCATTGTTTCTCCTCTCTCCCTTTCTCCCTCCCTCTCTCCTGCCTTTCTCTCTATTTTGCCTTTCCCATTTCTTCTTCTCTTTTAAAATTACATCTCTCTCTATCATCTATCTATCATCTATATATCTTATCTATCTTCCTATCACTTATCTATACCCTGTCTGTCTATCTATCTATCTATCTATCTATCTATCTATCTATCTATCTATCTACCTTTTTGTGTGTGCTTATGCCACAGTATGCTTGGAGAACAGAGGACAACTGGTGGGAGCAGGTTTTCTCCTTTGGTAGTGTGAGTCCTGGGAATTGAACTCAGGCTGTCTGCCTGCATTTGAATGCCAGCTTAACTGTTGATCAGCTGAGGTGTCCCTAGTCAGGTAGCAGCTCCTGGGACTCTCCTTCGTGCAGACCCCTTCCAGAGCCATGAGATGCTTGGCAACTTGAACCAGTGAAGACGATCCAGCGATCCAGAAGGATCCTTCAGAGCTGCCTGAGATTGGCTTTATGGAGGCCGTGGCTTCCCCTCCCCCCCCCCCCCCCCCCCGGTACTCTGTTCATTCACCGATGAAGGCATCGGCGGCCATGGCATAACCTTCCTGATAGAGAGACCAACAGGGGGGAAGTCCAGGCTCACAAGGCCCTCCATGTTTGGCCCACTCCTCCCATTGAGGTTGGTGTTGTTTAATATGTACAGATATCTGGGTTCAGAGAGGTTGAGGTATCTTCCCACAGTCAAACAGCTAGAAGTGGTCCAAGCCGTGAATCCAGGCAAGCCAGGCTCAGACTTTAGCATATCCACGTGTCCCCAGTGTCCGCTGCAGACCTACCATAGAGTGGGGATCAGGGCCCTGGCTGAATATTTTGTTAGGCAGGAAAGCAGTGAAGAAAGTCACCCACCTCGAGGCTTGAAAGGGCAGGGTTTATCCTGGAGGGCTGAGCTGCCAGGGGTATGTAGGGCAGCTGCCCACCGCCCTCTTATTTCTCCTGTCTTTAATGGAGGGGGCGGGAGTGGCAGCTGGAGCCAGCAGGGAGAGCTGCCCATTAGCCCTAATTAGCAGCCCGTCTGGAAAAGCGCTTTGGCTGAAATCAAGCCGCTGTCAGTGGGTCCCAGCTGGGCTGTAGCTGAGTGGCAGCTGCAGCATTTCCAGAGCTGTGAGCCTGAAGCGCCAGCCAGGGAGGCCTTGAGGACGGCCTCACCTGGACTCGGCCACTGGGGAGCGGTTACGGTTCCTTCCGGGGGCCCAGCAGTAACCACTGAGCTCCCCTGTCAGCCAAACAAGCTGAGCTCACGTGCCCTGGTCATTCCCATGGGTCCCTTTTAGCCTGGAGAGACTGCACCGCCCTGCCTGTTTTGCAGAAGATGCAGGAGGCAGAGAGCTTAAAGGGTGTGTCCAGGGCCCACAATAGGATGTGGCAGAATTGGGGGACCCTGTAAGATACTGACTTGAGATCAAGGCTGCAAGTAGGAAGGGGAGCCCAGTAAGATCCTGACTAAAGCTGGGGAGTCTCATGGGGGACAGGGCCCCAAGATGCCATCACCCCAGCCTCCCTTTCCCTGTCCAACCAGACAAGCTCTGTGGCAGAGGTGGACTGGGCAGGAGGCCAATGGGGTGAGCAAGAACACTAGGAGTCCGGGAGGACTCAGTTTACCACCCCGCCCCCGGCCTTCTGCCTTGCTGTCTCAAAGCTCTAGGGACAAACTGAGACTTACAATCAAACAAGAGAACAGAGGCAGTGATCAACCCCCTAACACTGCTTCATGAGAAACTGGTGGCTGCACGCCATCTTGCAGCGGCCTACATACTCTGTGGCTTGCTGAGGCCATGGGTGGGCTGAGGGTGTGAGAGACGACCCTGACCTTCGATGTTGTTGTCCGTAATGATAAAATGATCATGGATGGATGGACAGACAAGGCACTGAGAGCTGGGATGTGCTGGGCCCTTGCTGGGTGATTTGCAGAGATTAGCTTGTTAATCCTTGCAATTAACCTTGCCAGGTGGGTGCAAGATCTACCCTCGCTCTCTAAGTGCTGAGGCAGATCCAGCGGTGAGAAGGCAGATGGGGGCACTGGGTGTGATTTCAAGACAAGCCAGAACCCAGTGTTCTCTAGAGCTCTTAGGACTTGCCGAGCTAGCGGGGAGTAAGGGATGTGGCCAGTTCAGAGTTCCCCACTCTCCTCTCAGAGAATGGTTCCCATCTCTGCCTAGGAAGCTTCTAGAACACTGAGGAGAGAGATCGGGTGGCTAGGGAAGGGCAGCTACTTGGAAGGAGACTGGCCTTGCAAGGAAGGGACCATTGTCACTTGTGGGGCTTATGGGAAATTCCCATAAGGGCCTCAGACTAGTAATGGGCAAGGCCACTTCCAAGGGCCAGCCCTCACCCGTTCTATCCACGGAATTTTAGTAGAACACAGCCACATCCACTCACATCCTCGCTGTCTGTGGCTGTGTTCACAGGCAGGGGCACTGACGGTGGATACCTGGCCCTCAGAGCCCCCAAATACTTAGTCTTGGGTCCTGTGGAGGAAGGGCTTGTTGATTGATCCCTGGCCTACATAATGCCATCCTCCCCATTTAGATGCCACAATTCTAGAGTACCAGGGCTCAGTGCATCCATAGAGATGTCTGTCCAATGGAGACACAGAAAGGGAAGCTGCTCACTCAAGGACACACAGCAAGAGGTGAAAGAATCAGACTGCCTTACTGGGTCGAGGGTTGGCTGTGCAGGCATGAGGCTGTGAGTTCAGTCCACACACCTGGAACCTCAGTGTGGGGAAACAGAGGCAGGAGGGTCCTGAGGATCACAGGTGAAACCTGCACGTGGTAAAGGTGCCCACCTCCAAGGCTGAGGGTCGGGGCTTGATCCCTGGAACCCACGTGGTGGGAGGAGAGAACCGACTCCAGAAAGTTGTCCCTGATCTCTGCCCCACCCCCCAACAAAATAAATAGGTAAACATATTTAAAGTAAGGTGGCGAATGATAGAGGAAGATCCACAGTATCTCTCAGCTCTACACACACACACACACACACACACACACACACACACACACACACACACTAAAGAAAGAGAAGAAATCAAAAACACTATCCTGGGCTCTTGGGCAGCAGAGATGCAGTGTCCAGGTGGCTCAGTCCTGGGGAGGTCTAACCTCTGTGCTCTCCGCTCCCCCTGGAGGGCCTTTGCCGCTGTGGCTTGCACACTGTGAGGGTTCAGTGGAAGGAAGCCTTTGGCTGGCTGCCCTGCCAGCCAAGCATTAATGGCCGTGCTTTACCTGTGCGTGCAGACGTCACAGTCAATGTCACAGTCAATGTCTCCCTGAACAGATTTCTGCACTGTAAGCTTTGCTTCTAGAATAAAATTAGGATAAAAAGATGACTTCTAGAGGAAGAAAAACCACAAGTAAATAACAGTCCAAGTGCTACTTCCAGATGACAGGTGTCATAAATATGGTATCTGAGTGGCTGAGACGGGGCACCATGGATCGATTCAACCACATTCCAGAGCTAAGGCCCTGGGCATTGGGATTTAAGGGTGGACCGTGATTTCAGAGCAAGGGTGCTGTGATGGTGGTATGGACCAGTGCATGCAAGGCTGCAGGGCCTCACCTGGCTTAAGAGCCACTTTAAATTTTGGGCAGTGTGCCCAGAGTCTCCAGAGCCCAGCCTTTCCTCATGCCAGTTCTACCCTGAGCTCACATCCCTCAGGCCTAGAGTGTCTCTGAGGTGGCCAGCTGACGGGTAGAGGTCAGAGGTTACAGATCTCTGATTGGGGCTTGCTCTTTGCCACCACGTGGTCACCCCATCTGCAGGGCAGCTTCTCCTATTCTGAGCTGCCTGGTGGTAGTGCCATCCATGGCTGAGCTGGTTGGTTTCAGGAACCGTGGACATTTTCCATGGACGCCAAGCCTGGTGTGAGGTCACCCTGGGTAAAAGAGGCTGACTGGTACAGCCTTGCTCAGGCGACTTCGCTTAATGTCCCCGACCCTCAGTTTCCTAACTCAGCTCTTCTGTGAGACCCACAGTGACCCTTAGGACATGAGTCAGAGGGCTCAGGTGAGCAAGGGGTGCACAGTGGCTATTGGCAAATAGAATAAATGCATAGCAAGGGTGATCTGCTAGGGATGCAGGGTGGGCAGCTCACCAGGGAGCCTTGGCGTGGCTGGTTCCCCAGACACTGCCAGGCTACATTGACGGTAGTGATTGATTCCACAATGACCATGCAGTGGCTGACTGCATGTGCATGCGCATGTGCCTGCGCATGTCTGTGTGTCTGTTTGCAAATCACAGTTAATGAGCTTTCCCTCTAGGACCTGCCACCAGCTTCCTTGAGCAACCCTCAGGTTGGACAGCACCTCAGAGAAGGCTGGATCCCAGTAAGGAGGCTGCTGTCCAAACCCCTCTGCAGCTGTCACAGAGGGTCTCAACAGTTTGCTCAAAGGCAGCAAGTATAGAAAACTGTATTTGGAGCCGGGCAGTGGTGGTGCACGCCTTTAGTCTCACCACTTGGGAGGCAGAGGCAGGCAGATTTCTGAGTTCGAGGCCAGCCTGGTCTACAGAGTGAGTTCCAGGACAGCCAGGGCTACACAGAGAAACCTTGTCTCGAAAAAAACAAAAAAAGAAAAAAAGAAAAGAAAAGAAGGAGAGGAAGAAAGGGTGACTGCTTCTGCTGCCACTGTCATGCCTCACAGCAAAGGGCCAGAGGAGGGTGAACAGTGGGTGAATCTTCCCTCTCAAGTGAGTATTGTTCAGAGTCTGTGGCTTGGTGTCATAGACAGGATCTGTCCCACCAGGTGATGTTTCCTTATTTGCAAATATCGTCTGTGTGTTCCCTGTTCCCACCCCACCCCCAGCTGCACACACTGTATATCTATGGAGACTCCCTAGCCAGGCTCTGAGTCAGGCCCTGAAGACAAGGTTGCAGATAAAACAGCCAAGAACTTCCTGTCCTTCGAAGATCCTGCCCTTCCCCCTTCCCCCGGCCCCCTTCCCCCTATCCTAGGCTTACAGAGCCCGGTGTGTGCAGCCTCAATGGCAATGCAGGGACAGCCAAGGACAGTGAGTGACCTTGTGGGTGGAGCGTCTGTGGGGATGCTGAACCAGGCTTTGGGCCCAGACACCATGGTGCACCTGGAAATACAGGGGAGGAGAGTTAGGATGATGCAGTGGTTCCTCCAAACCATCACTTGTGATTTACACCAGAACTGTGGGACCAAACACGGTGGGACACACAGAAATGTGCTTCTGAGGTGTCATTTTGAGGTTCCTAAGGCCACTCGGACTGGGCACCAGGTGTGGTCTGGTGACACTGGGTATGGACTTTGGAAGGCTAGGGACCCTCAGTGACTTCTGCAGTTTGAGTTCTTGCGAGCAGGTGGAACCTGGGTAACCCCTTGGCCCATCCTGTGACTCAAGAGTGGTGTCCCCGCAGCCTAGCCCAATGGCAAAGATGGCTCCCTGCCGGAGACCAATTGATCCCCTTCCCTGGGGGTTTGGCTCTGAAGCCAGAATGTCATTTTTCCACCACAAAACCCTCTTTCTTGTAATTACCGAGAATTACTTATAAGGAGCGTGCACGCGAGCTCCTATTGATTGCCACCCCGAGAAGATCAGGAATCATTTCAAGTAGATTAAACGAACTTTCTTTTGCCTTTTGGGAAGTTGGACTCAGAGTTATTTAAGGAGATTAATCAACTCTTAAGAGCTCCAGACAGCTGCCCTGCCTCTTGAACAAGTCAGGGACATGTCATCCTCTCTTGCTTTCAAATACCCTTTCCTCATCCCCTCCCCCTTCAGACGCTCACCCTATCCACAGTCTCCAGGATGCCCTTCAAGAGAGCAGGCAGGAACACCTCCGGCTGCTGCCTGCCGCCAGCTTTCCTGAGCAACCCAGTTCTCAGGCTGGGTAGCACCTCAGGGAAGGCTGGATCCCAGTGAGGAGGCTACCATCCAAACCCCTCTCTCTGCTGCTGTCACAGAGGGTCTGAGCAGTTTGCTCAAAGGCAGCAGTCGGCTTTCAACACCTTTGGCCACCCAGACTCTCCACAAGCCAGCCCCTCTCAGCCATTGTTCTGAACTCTGTGGTTCAGAGCAGTTCCCTGGTCTCCCTCCCAGGAAGCCTGTGCTGTGTGGTGGAAGTGCTGGTTCCACCTGGGGAGGGGGGGAGGGAAGATAGGGGTACCAGAGAGAGGGAGGAGAGGAAGAGGATGAGAGATTGAGAGCACTCCCAGGAGTGCTCAGCATCTACCTGCCCACCCCTCCCCCCACAGCAACCCAACACGAAATGCTGAACATTCTAGAGCCAGCTAGAGTTGGTCTCAAATCCCAGCTCCCATTCTCTCAAGCTGGGAGACCTTGAACAACTTGTTTGATCTCTCTGAGAAAGTCCACCAGCACTCAAGGCCACCGCTGTCAAATGCCCCTTCTCCTGAGTCTGCATCTCTGCCTTGGGCTGCCTGCCTCTCGCCCCTCCGCCATTTCTGCTCCTCTCAGGGGGGTGTAGACAGGGTGGCCAGCTCCTTGGTCTTGAGAGTGGGGGCTTCTGAGGTTCTCAGGTTCTGTGGTCTGCGGACAGACAGATATCCCAGATTCTGGCTGCCCCCTCCCACTGCCTCTCTCCCCTTCTAGAAGGAAGCTAGAAGTCGAATGGGTCCCGAGGTGGAATATTTTCCAAATGTCAGTGCAGTCTATGGCACATTACGGCTAAATGCGATCATCTTGGCGCCTGCTCTGAATGTCAGTGCACTGTGATGGTGACAAACAGCAGGCTGACAGGTGGGCCCGAGCCCTCTCTCCTGGGAAATCAGCAGGCTGGCCAGGAAGTTGAGCTACCTCTAGACTCTGCAGGAGGGAACCTCGGCTGGGGTGGAGACCCAACGTGAGCCTCAGGATTCTGTGCACTCCATGTGACCTGTGCTCTGTCTCCTGCAATCTTTTCCTCCTCTTCCTCACCACTGAGTTTTGGGGTGTGTAAGCCAAGACACCTCACGATAGATACCTTGGGAAGGACCCAGACAAGTGTTATGTGGGTGTGCGGTCTGTCTCAGGGTGTCTCTGTGCCCCTGGGAGTTTACAGGTGTTGGGAGGACCTGTGTGATGGTATGTACACATTCCCATTTGTCCTCTATCCCTCTGTGAGGCAGCAGGGTGGGGCAGGGCAGAGTAGGGCGGGGTGTCTATGCAGCCTCTGTCATGGGCCTTCTTCTCTGCCTGTTGTGTGCACTGGCTTCCTGCTTCTCTGTGTCGTTTCCTGTGTACATGTGCATGCCTGTGTGTGCATACACTCTCAGGACATCCATGTGTGTGCATGAGTGAGTACACCTATGTCTTAGGTTCAGACGTGCATGCACATATGTTTGGTTTATGGGGTTTTGGGGATCAAATCCAGGGCTTCATGTATGCTAGAGAAGCACTTTACCATCTGAACCACATCCCAGCCTTTTAAAAATTCTTCAGAACATTTATTTTAACAATGTATTTGGTGCACGGGGGGCCCACAGAGTCCAGGAGGGAGCATCTGATTCCTTGGAGCTGGGGTATGCTACATGTGGTGTGTGTGGTGGTACGTTTATGTATGTGAGGTGTGTGGCGTGTATTTGTTTGTTCACTAATAGCTTTTAGTGACCCACCCAGTATGAGTGTGTTATGTGATGTGTGTATGCATGTTGTGTATGTGTCTGTGTGGTGTGTATGAATGTGGTATATGTGTATGTGTTTTATGTGGGGTGGGTAGTTGTATGTGTAAGTATGCTGTGTGCGTTTGTGCGTGTGTGTGGCATATGTGCACGTGGTGCGGTGTGTTTATGTGTGTGGTATATGTAGTGTGTTTATGGTGTGTATGGTGGTATGTATATGTAGTGTGTGCTCATGCGGTGGGTGTATGTGGTGTATGTCTGTGTGGTGTGTGGCAAGTGTATATGTTTCAGGTGTGCTCAGGAAAGTGAGGGGAAGTGTCTCAGGGAGAGGCTGTCTGCAAGCCAGCACTGAAGCTTGGGCCCACTCTGCTCACAGCCCTGAGTTCCAGGCCACCAAGCCTCCAGGACAGACCAGGAGGCGCTTCCTTTTTTTTTTTTTTTTTTTTTTTTAAGTCCCTGGCACTGTTGTGCCAGCCTGGCCAAGAAGCGTGGATATATATGCCTTGCCCTCAGCTTACTTCTTACCTGGAAGACCCGTCCCACAGGCATCTGGGCCACATCTGGGCGGCTGCTGTGTGCATCTAGACTGCAGCTCCCAACCCCTGACGGGAGGCTTTGGCTCCTCTGCTTCCTTGTGGAGGCTTCCAGATGGCGGAGGTCAGTCCTCTCCTAGCCCCACGATGGCCAGGCAAACTTCCACCCAGGGCTCCTAGCCAAGTCCTGACTTCGTTGTCTCTTCAAGGCAAGCATCTCTCCCGCCTCATCTTCCTCCTCCCCCAGCATGCTCTCTGGCAGGCAGACAGTTTCTGAGAGTGTCACCTAGAATGGGGAACCCCAGGACTTGAGACGCTGAAGGAGGAGCGCCGCCTTACATACCCGTCCCCGAATGCTGGGCCTCCCCATCCATATCCTAACCGCCGAGGGTTTGTGTGTATGTGAGCGAGAGTGTGAGTATGTGTAAGTGAGTGTGTGTAGGTATGCGGATGAGTGTGTGCGTATGTGTGTATGAGCGAGTGTGCATGTGAGTGTGAGTGTGTGAGTGCAAGTGTGTGTGAGAGTGTGTGAATGTGTATGAGTGAGTATGCGAGTGAGTGTGTGAGTGTGTGAGTGTGAGAATGTGTGAGTATGTGAGTGTGTGTGTGTGTGTGTGTGTGTGTGTGTGAGAGAGAGAGAGTATGTGTTCACTTGCTATGCCGGTGATGAGAAACTGATGCCCAAATATCCCTCCTCCCTCCCCCTTCCCCTGCAGTCCCTAAGAGCATGGAGCCTCTGGTCTTGCCCTCCACTCTCCCTTCTCCCACAGACTGAGCACTGCAGTGGACACAGTGGGTGGCTCCTCCTCAGGCTCCTCCTGCTGAGCTCCAGCTCTGAACTCTTAAGTTTCCATGTTCTTGGCCAGCAGCCCCTCAAACTTATCTCAACCAAACTAAGCTGACGTTGTCTGACCCACCCGGGAGCGCCGTCCTGGGTTCTCTGGCTTCTAGCCAGATTCCTTGCTCTGTCACTTAAGACTTTGACCTCCCCCTCTGGCCATTGTCCCCACATCCAATCAACTGCAAATTCCTCTGCGACTCCCAAATGTGTCTCAAACACTCTGCTGACTCCATTTAAGCCTGATGCACCACTCTGAGATGGATGTCATCCTCTCTCTGCAATTTGGGACAGACTAGCAAAAGAATAGTGACTTCAGCAGGCTGGAGGTTGACTGCTCTCATGGTAAGCAAGTCTGGAGATGGGGAGGTTGGTCTGAGTTTTGAAAGAACCAAGTCTTCTACTTCATTCTGTCTAGACAGCGTGTGGTGGTTGTCCTCATGGACCAAAGTGGCTGCTAGAGCGCCAGTCATCTCAACTGTGCTTAGCCAGCAGAAAGGAGGGAAGAACAGACAAAAAGAAGCAAAAAGCATGGGTCACGGTGCACACTTTTAATCCCAGCACTTGGGAGGCAGAGGCAGGTGGATTTCTGAGTTTGAGGCCAGCCTGGTCTACAGAGTGAGTTCCAGGACAGCCAGGGCTACACTGAGAAACCCTGTCTCAAAAAACAAACAAACAAACAAACAACAAACAAGCAAGCATGGGTCAGTAGTCTTTAGACAATGATCTGAAGTGGCCACAAGCCAGTTTTGTTTAGATGGTATTGGTTGTGACCCGATCTGTGGAATACATAGCCGAGCTAGAGGGTGGGAAGTGATGACCTTTGTCAATAGATATTCATATGGCTGGTTAAAAATTGAAGAGTTTTCTAATTAAGGAAGGGGGTAAGGCCTCTTCTCATCCTCACCATATGCCCCACCCCCTAATCCGTCCTGGACACAGTAGCAGTGACTTTTCTAAAAGTGTACACATTTGTGCTATATTTCTCAAAGGGAAACATAGGCTCTGGGCCTAACCTGAGTCTCAGAGAAATGAGGAACAAACGTTTCTATCTAAGAAGAATATCCTAAGTACAATGTGGAGATACCAACTCCAGAGAAACTATTTGTGCTTACTAGAAATTCACGTCACACACACACACACACACACACACACACACACACACCCTTCCGGTGCCGTCCTCCATCCCATCCTTTGTAAAAGGCTCCTGTATGGGCTGACCAGACCTTATAGCTTATGCTAGCCACAGACTTAAAACCTTTCTCCTGCTGGGATGAATCCCTAGAAGGCCCCTGAACCTCTGTGTTCCTGGGGTCACAGTGGTGGTGAGAAATTATCTGGTGAGTGGATTGGCTCAGAGCAACGCAGACAATGAGAACAAGGGGAGAGGTGCTTCTCGACTCTCAGGACTCCAAGGCTCCCTCCACAGTGCTCTCTGCCTTCCAGGAGGGTCCAGAGCTGGGACTTCTGTCTCTGTCATCTTATGCCATGTTAGACCCGCGCGCGTCGCCAGCATACATTGGGTTAAGCCAGTCCTAGAGTTAGGAGCTGGTGGGCCCGTGGAGCCCTTCCCAACAATGAAGCTAATGAGTCCCTCCTTGCTGCTTTCTCTCACACAATAACATTTAATCATCATTTGCACAGCAGATGAGGCGTCCGCGGCAGATGCAATTCTGCGTGAGTGGTGATTCTTGCGTGTGGGCGCCATTCCTGCTGTCCCAGGCACACCTGACAATCTGGGGCTGGGGCAGACTACACGCTGGGGTAGATGCTGTGAGCACCCACGTGCCAGGGATCTGCCTCTGTGGTGTGTGGGAGGTGGGACATGGAGGCACATGTCTGGCTGTGGCATCCTGGCCTGGGAAGCAGGAGCTGAGGGTCCTGGCTATGGGTGAGTCATGGCCGCCTCTGAAGGTGCATGTGGGTAGAGGAGTTTGGGTGTAGAAGGAGGAGGTGTCTGAAAGTGAGGACCATGCAACAGGGTGGCAGAGGCTCAGGGTATGTAGTCCCTCTGACCACCTGGAGGACACGTATTTACATGATCATGTGCATTCATGACACATGCATGCCCACCTCACACATAAGTGTAACAACAAACACTGTGAACTTGACTTTGTAGCCTGAATTCCAAAAATCTGCACTTTTTTTTTTTGGTGCACATGGACAAGTGTGTTCTGTCACATGAAGCTATCCATTCATGTGCCAACATATACAATATCTTTGAGTGGGATCTTATGAAGGTCACATATATATGCATAGGGATAGCCTGAATGGGAAAATATATTCATTCACTGAAGAGAACCAGTGCCACATATGTGCACACGTGCAAGAGAATGTTTGTGGATACGTTGCATGCCTTGTATGCAAACATAGGTGTACACATGAATGCTTGCTTCCATTGCATGCATAACAAGCCGTGCTGTAACTGTGTTTGCAGACTTACAGGAGATCCTCTGTCTGCTCAGTGGTGCACACGCGTGTCTGCATGGCGGACGGAGACAGGAACACGCCTTAGGGTGCACTGTGTGAGTGCATCCTGTGCCGGCATGCTCCTGCAGCCGCTGGAGCGTGAACTCCCACTTCAACCCAGGGCTGACAGGGCCACATTTACAAAATGCTCAGCGGCCAGTGACAGCGCTGGCTGGAGCGTGCTGGCTGGCAGGAGGTAAGTGGAGCTGCTGATTCGTGACCCAGGGGTGGGCAGCTGGTGATGGCTGGCTGACAGATGTGGGTGCCTAGCCGGCCCCTGTGACAGCAGCCGGTTCTTTGAGTTGCCTGAGTCAGGAGGCGGGGACTGGATCTTGACCTGTGGGGCTCATGCTGCCTTCCTGTCTCTCTCTCCCTGCTTTTGTCCACAGCCACGTGAGGTCACATCAGTATACACCAGAGATTCAGAGCAGTGTTGGATGGTGGTGGATCAGCCTAGTCCACCTCTACCTTGCTCCCAGCCCAGCCCACTTTCTGGAGTGTCACTTCCTCTCCTCAGCTGCTTCTCTGTCCTCTGTATGTGTACTTCCTGTGCAGAGAGCTAAGGCTGGATAAGTATGGGTGTTTGTAACAGACTCAAGTCCACGTGGTCTCCGCGCTTCCTCTTCCTCTTCCTCTTCCTCTTTCCTCTTCCTCTTCCTCTTCCTCTTTCCTCTTCCTCTTTCCTCTTCCTCTTTCCTTTTCTTCTTTCTTTCTTTCTTTCTTTCTTTCTTTCTTTCTTTCTCTCTTTCTTTCTACTATCCTTTTGAGACAGGTTCCCATCTAGTCCAGTATGGCCTCTAATTTGCTGTGTAGCCAAGGATGACCTTGAGCTCCTGACCCCGTGCCTCTACCTCTCAAGCACTAGGTTTGCAGGCCCACAGCGCCACGTCTGGTCTATGAGGCACTACAGATAGAACGGTGCACACGCCTCGTATGCACTGTATTGGCTGAACCGTGTAACTGCCCCGGCTCTGTGTGCTTGAGCAAAGCCCTCCACATCTGTGAGGTGGAGCTTCTTTAGGTCAGCTTTGTAACACAGCGCTCAAAAGAATCACACCTTTAAGCGAAACAGGTCACGTTGTGTAAAGAGCTAGACCCAGAATGGAATTGGTGGGTCTCACGTGGATTCATATTAATCATGCCATGTTGCTTAGTCAGTGCAGGGTCAGGTATGCGGCAAGTGCCACATTAAGTATGTCATCCTCACTGTGGCTAGCGCCATCACTGTCTCTCCACCTGACTCTGGAATTCTTGGTCAATTATATTAATACATCTGATTCCATTCAGGGTCTCTGCAGTCTTTTCCAGTGGTGACGCTGGTGACACGGTAGGTGACAATGGAAGGGAATTTTGTTTGCCTTTCATTTTCCCAGTGGCCTCGTGCAGGGGCCAGATGCTATGAACAAAGGCCTATCGCCTCTGATCGCCCAGGCAGAGCTGGGCGTGCCTCTCTGGTGCCTGGTGCTTGCTTGGTGGTATATTCTCTCCCTAAAACAAGCAGACAATTTGGGGGGGACCCCTGGGGGGGCTCATGTAAGTCAGGGAGGCCAACTGTCTAAGGCTTGTGTACCTCATGAGATCTTTTATAGTTACCCCAGATCATCAGAAAAGCTCATAGGGGGCTGAGTGTGGGTGGAGACTCCGTAGGACCTGGGAAGGGACCGGATACATGGGATGCCTCAGTGTCCTGTGGAAGCAAGCACTGGGGAGCATCTGGCATAAAGGGGACCAGGGAATACCTTTACTTGTAACCCTACCTCGTCCCCAGCAGAAATCACTGGAGGCCCGAGAACCACAGACTGGGTAAGATGGCAGTGGTATGTGGCTGGTGACATTCAGATAGGTCAGGACATGCTGAGGGCTAGCCTGATCTCAGGGCTGCTGACTGGGTGGTACCACACCACAGCACCCATCTTTTTTTTTTTTTTTTTAAGATTTATTTATTTATTTTCATGTATGTAAGTATACTGT
>JADRCD010234014.1:14135-29695 GCA_019843815.1 Montemys delectorum
CCAGAAGAAGACATCAGATCTCATTACAGATGGTTGTGAGCCACCATGTGGTTGCTGGGAATTGAACTCAGGACCTCTAGAAGAGCAATTGGCGCTCCTAACTGTTGAGCCATCTCTCCAGCCCCCAGAGCACTCATCTTTAAACCTGAATGTCTCCACTTATTTTAACCTGTTGGACTTGGACCAAGTCACCTTCTCTTTGTTCTTTGGTTTCCTCATCTGTAAACTGAGGTCACCCCAGTGGTCATGAGCTAATTTGGGGGATATTATTGGATATTGCTGGATATTCAGATTGCTTTTGGACCTTACCACCACCTTGGGCAGTTGCTCTTTGAACAACTTGCAAACTGTACCGGCTGAGAGGACAGAGGCACAGGCAGACAACAGAGCAGGAGGCTCAGAGCAGGAATCAGGATCAGTCTGGTCCATTCCATCACCCTGCGACCTTGCCAGTCATGTGTGGGGTTTTGAACTGTGACATCGTATCCCTCTGAACAGGTCATCTCCCTGCTTGACAGGATCAGAATCAGTCAAGTCAATCTGTGTGTGTGTGTGTGTGTGTGTGGACAAAACAGGTTTGAGGTGAGGGGACCTTCCTTGTCCCGCTGTTAAGAGCGGGGTGACCTCGAGACAGTCACCTTGTCTCCCCTCAGTCCCAGTTTTCCTCTTGGCGAAGGGCACAACGATGAGCAGCCTTAGAGCTGCTCCTGGGCTCTGTGAGAACTGGGCATGTAGGGGTGAGAGGTGACAATGAGTTATCTGGGTCCACAGATGCTCATATGCTATATTCACTACAGGAGTTAGGGATTAAGGGTCCCTTGAAGGAAGAATGTGACTCCCATGTCCCCTACCTCACCTGCCGTCAGCCACCTTAGTGGTCCTCAGCAGATGGGCTAAATGTCTACAGAGCTATGATTGTAAGACAACGGCAGCCTTCTGAACTCCTTCCCAGTGCCCAAGATGGATCAATGAGCACACATGTGCCAGGTATGAATTCTGGCTCCTGCCGTCTGGGCATCCTTACCATTCAAAGTGAGCAGAGCCGAAGGCTCCCTAGTCTAGCCCTCAATATCGTTCCATAGCCTTCCCTGCCTCCTCCTCCTCCTCCTCCTCCTCCTCCTCCTCCTCCTCCTCCTCCTCCTCCTCTTCCTCCTCCTCCTGGTGAGTCAGCTCAGGAGTTCACCCTCCTTGTGGGAAGCAGCCTCATGCTGCAGCCTACCCAACCCAGCCTTTGCAGATGCTGGCATAGCCCTTTGGGATGCCCCCGCATGCTGGGCCACCTCATCTATCTCAAGGTCATGCTTTGCCGGGCAGTGGTGGCACATGCCTCTAATCCCAGCACTTGGGAGGCAGAGGCAGGCAGATTTCTGAGTTCGAGGCCAGTCTGGTCTAACAGAGTGAGTTCCAGGACAGCAGGGGCTACACAGAGAAACCCTGTCTCAAAACAAAAACAAAAACAAAAACAAACAAACAAACAAAAACAAAAAACAAAAAACAAAATCAAGGTCATGCTTCAAGACTTAGCAAGCCCTCAGGAATTATCCACTTTTCTTTCTGTACTGGGCAGGTGGTGTGTGTGTGTGTGTGTGTGTGTGTGTGTGTGTGTGTTGTTCTGTTCAGCCTTCCTCAAAGCTGCAATTAGAATGATTCCTGTCTTTGTCTCCTGGGTCTTGAGCTCCTAGAAGGCAGAAACTGCTTCCTGGGGCCAGCAAGATGGCTCACTGGGTAAATGTGTATGCTTGGCACCTGAGTTGTGTCCTCAAACCTACCATGGAAGAGGAGAACCAACTCCCAAAAGCACTCTTTCCACATGGGATGTAGCACACACACACACACACACAAATGTGTACACAACAACAACAACAACAACAACAACAACAACAAGATAACTAGATATCTGTGTAGCTCTGGGCATGTTATTGCTCTGAGCCTGTTTCCTGGTCTCTGAAGTAAGAGTGTGGTATCATTGAGGGCACATCAGCTGCCTCTAGACCACCTCCATGGACCTTTGTGGCATGGAGTTCCTTGGGAGGGTGACAGACAAGGAAGGGCCAAGCAGCATTTACTGAACACTTCTTACATACCAGGGAGACACTGGGATTGGACTCAGCACCCACTACCCCCTTTTTAGCACCCACTTTACAGCTAAGCAAACCAAGGTGAGTTGGAATTCACACCAGGTTCACCTGGAATCACTGATTCATCCCAGAGGGCCTGGGAGGGAAGATAGAAGACAGCCATTGTCCTATAAACAGGCCCCCAGGTAGCCCAGGCTGTTCTCACATTCATGAAGTAGCTGAAGGTGTCTTTGAACTTCTGATCTTCCTGTCTTTCCTTTCCAAGCACTGTGATTACAGGAGTCCACCACCGAGGCCCATCTATGCAGTGCTGGGGATGGAACCCACGGCTCTGTGCATTACAGGCAAACGCTCTACCCACTGAGATACACATCCCCACTCTCGTTTTTGTTTGTTTGTTTTTGTTTTTGGAGACATTGTGTAGTTCTGACTGGCCTGGAATTCACTACGTAACCCAGGCAGACCTCAAACTCATGGTAATCCTCCTGCTTCAGTCTCCCTAGTGCTGAGATCACAGGTCTGTGCCACTATCTATAGCCAGTGCAGGAGAGTCTTACATTGGAGTCTATAAAGCAGTGTTCAGCCATGGGGTCGCAACCTGTACAGGGATCGCATATCAGATATTTATGCTATGATTCATAACAGTAGCAAAATTACAGTTATGAAGTAGCAACGAAAATAATTTTATGGTTTGGGGTCACCACCACATGTTTTAAAGGGTCGCAGCCTTAGGAGGGTTGGGAACCACTGCTACGGAGGGAAAGACTCCAGTTCCCACGGCAGAGACACGATGCCACCACTGTGGGCAGCCTTTCCCCTCCTCCCAGGCTCATCTTGCCTTAGCTTTTGTGCCAGGGGTTTTATTCTGATGTAGCCCGAGGGGCAGGAAGATTCACAGTTCTGACCACATCTGCTTCCCGCTCAGAGAAGGACCAGGATCTGACAGCTGGGACCAGTTCTCCTCTCCCTGGAAATGTTGGGAGGAGGCAGATTGCTCCTGGGGTGAGGGAGTGAGCTCAGTCTCTCGATGTCAGTCACGCAGCCTCTAGTAACCACAAGGATAAGGGTAGTAACAAAGGCGAGCATTTATTGAACACCTACTCTGTGCCAGGCACGCCCAACAACTTGACACATGAACCCTTTTAATCCTCTCAAATCTTCGAGGTAGGTGCTGTTATTAACCTCATTTGACAGATGAGGAAACTGAGGCCCAGAGAAATGAGATGACGTGCCCAAGGCTAGGCAGCCGGTCAGTGCCAGAGGCTCCACCACTTGCTGTCTGGGTGTCCCTGAGCAAGTCACAACCACTTCTCTGGGGGGCTTCCCCGTCTGACACCTCCAGGACTCCACCTCATAGTTTTTCCAACGATGCCGTCGGTCTCCGGGTAGCTCTCAGCACACAGTAGGTGCTTAGTAAATGATCAGCCCTTCCTTCATCTTTAATTGGATGCCAGAAAGCCTGGGGTGGGCATGGCAGCAGCGCCCTCCTCCGCTTTCTCCTCCCATTGTCCTTTCCCAGCGCCGGGTTCCCCTTCCGTGCTCCTGTCCAACCCCAGATCCGCGCAGGCCGGGTTCCCCTCCTTTCTCCTGACGTTGATCATCACCCCGCAACCCTGAGTCCTCCGCAAGCTGCACTCCTGGGAGCATGTCGCGGAGCGGGGGCCCTGGGGGCCCTGCAGATCCCCTCCCGTCGGGCCGCCGCACTAGGCGGGCTGGGGCTAGGAGGCCGGGGCCTCGTCGTCCCCGCGGTGGCCGGCGTAGAGCGCAGCCAGCGGTCGGAAGCGCGGACCCCAGGCGCGGAGAAAGGCGAAGTCCTGCTCCGAGCCGGTCGAGCCGCTGTGCAGCGAGCTGAGCGAGGCGGCCGGCGAGCCCGCGCCCTCGAACGCGTAGGTCTGGAAGGCGTCGTAGGGAGGCACCGACAGGTCCGCGTCCGCCAGCGCCACCTTGCGGCTGATGAAGTCCCTGAACACCGAGAAGTCCGGCTCGGGGCTCGACGGCCCCCGAGGCAGCGAGTGGCGCTCAGACGAGGAAGCAGCCTGCGGGGGACTGGCCGCGCCCCCGCCCGGCTCGCCGCCCTTGAG
Source organism: Montemys delectorum (assembly GCA_019843815.1). Lineage (NCBI taxonomy): Eukaryota > Metazoa > Chordata > Mammalia > Rodentia > Muridae > Montemys > Montemys delectorum. The sequence continues at coordinate 18,295 of JADRCD010234014.1, forward strand.
CTCCCCGAAATCGTAGAGGCTCCGCAGAGCTGACATGTCATAGGCCTCGGTGTCCTGCTCGCCGCCGCCCTCGTCGTTGTATTTGATCACATTGTCCCGCATGTCTTCATCCACATCGGAGCTCAGGTGGCTCTTGTGGTGGCGTCTGAGAGTGAGGATCAGCAGAGCCAGCACTGTGGGGGGTGGGGGTGGGGGGGTGGGCGGGAGACACAGGGACAGAGAGTGAGGGTTGAGCTCAGCATAGGGCACTGCCTGGACCCCCTCCGGCCCCCAAACTGAAGGCCGGGCTTCCTCACGGAAGCTGACAGTCACGGTAGGTGGTGAGCTATTCATCACAGGAGGTATGCAAATTGTAGCTAATGGCCAGCCAGTGGGACTAGGTTGCGGAAGCAGAGCGGTGCTAACGATTTTCACCTAATTTGAGGGCCAGAATTAACCCTTGAGTCTAGGCGCTGGAAGGTTGAAGGCACCAGCCAGCCGCAAAGATGGATGAAAAGTCCCCATGTCCCTGCCCTCCTCTGTCCCCCCTGGAAGTCTGTGCTTCCTATTTAGTGTCTCCGGTCAGGACCCTCAGGGTTCTCTCTGTGAGATCTCTACCCAGGTGATCCCACTCCAGGCCCCCACGGGAAGGATTGCGTGGGTTCTCAGTGTGGCCTCTTCACCAGCCGCAGCAGCTGCAGGGATTTCTTCACAACTGCGGATCCTCAGTGGGTCCTAGATCTGCCTCTGAGACCTCCTTTGTCTCATCTCCACTAGAGAGGGACAGCTCACTACAGGCTGGGTCCTGCCAAGTTAACCCCAGTAAATCTCCTCTTAGACCTGGGAAACATTTCCCTAGCTTGACGCCTGGCATGGAAAAGGCATTGGATGTATGCTTGCTGAATGGAGTGAATGAATGAATGAATGAATGGGGAGTTGCCTGGAGACCTGACCGAGGGGGAGTGAATGAGTGACCTACTCTCTGTGTTTCTGTCTTTCCTCATCTGCCTCCAAGATTCCTTTCTCCCCCCCCCCCCCACCACTGTATTCTGTCATCCAGGCAGGTTCTCCTGGCTTCCCCAGCTCTCTAGCAGTCTCCCAAGGACCTACTCCCTCATAATATTCCCTCCCTTGGCACTTGCCTGCAGGCCCATGGCTTTACCTTCCCTCCACCAACAACTCCAGCATCTTTTGCCCCTGAAATCCAGGCACATTCAATTTCCAGTCCCCTCGGTTGACCAAGAGAACCTCAAACTCCATACGTTCAAAGTTGAAATATCTTTCCCTTTCCCATTAACCTCCTCTCCTTCCACCAAGGCCCAGAGAACGTGATGGAAAAGGGGCCAGGAAGAATGTAAGGGCTGGAGGGTGGAGAGGAGTGGCGGGAAACGCAGACTTCTGGACTCATAGACCCACAGCAGCCGTGGAGAACTCCACAGGATCAAGCCAGTCAATAGTCCAGCAAGGATAGTGGAGGGGCCAACAAGGCCCCACCCTTAATCCTAAAGCCATTGGCTGGTTGGTGGAAGCTGAGGGATGAGGAGTCATTTTTCTTCAGGGGTGTGGCCACTGGTGGGCTGACCATGTTGCCCTGCAAGGCTATGTTCCAGGGTACAGCCACACTGCCATGCACTTGCAGGCAGCACTAATGGGACTCTGCGAGTCACTATAAAGAGGACACAAAGAGGACCCGAGGGTGGAAGAATACACATAGGGAAGATCTGGGGGTCTGTGGGTGGACACAATCAAGATACATTGTATATATGTATGAAATAAATATTTTTACATTTGATATTCTTTTGTGTATGTGGGTGTTTTGTCTGCCTGTATGTCTCTGTACTACATATGTGCTCAGTGCCCATGGAGGCCAGAAGAGGAGGAGTCATATCCCCTACAATTGGAGCTACAGATGGTTGTGAGCTGCCATGAGTGTGTGCTGGGAATTGAACTCGGGTCCTCTGGAAGAGCAGCCAGTGTTCTTAACTGCTGAGCCATCTTTTCAGCCCCAAGAATGAATTAAAGAAAAAAAAAAACTTTGTTCAGTGATAAATCCTATTGTGGAAACAGCCTAGCACCCGAGAGGGATTTCCTGGATGGATGGATGCATGGATGGACAGACACATGCCAAACACCATGGAAGGGATTAGATGTTTCTTGCTGCTCCAGACAGATCTAACCAGGACTGTGGCCAGGGCCAGCTGTGAGGGCTACAGCACAGGGTAGGAGCTCATCACCTAACATGGTAGCTTACAACAGGGAAGGACATGGTGGCTGGGGACAGGCCCTGAGGGAGGGCTGGAGGGAAGGAAGGTGTCAAGAGAGATATAGAGAAGATAGATGGAGAGCGTTTGGAGCTGGAGACCTGGAGCTGTGGAAGGGATGCCCACGAGAGCAGATGGTGGGGATTGCGGGCGGCGGGCGACAGATGTGCCAGACCTGATCAGCGATTCCGCCCGTCACCTTTAGAGCACTGATGTGCACTTTCTTCGTTTGTGGGCAATTAGGCAGAAATTTGTTTGCACTGCCTTGGAAAATGAAACCGCTGTAAAGTGCACCCTCTGGAAAAAAGGGTTTCTGAGCTGCTGCGGGCTGTGGGAGGGAGGGAGGGAGGGGCTGTCCTCCCGGCTGGGCGGAGTCTGTCCACAGCCTCTGCTGCAGGGATCTGAAGGGGTGTGGCAGGTCACTGGAAGATGGGCAGCGGGGGTAGGGGGGTGGGGGGTGGTGGAATCATCTCATGGGGGACTGGGCAGGGCTAATGAGCATGGCCCCAAGAGAACCCCTGACTCCAGCTGTTCTGTCTACAGTCTGCACTTGGGTGACTGTGGCTGGGGCAGCAGCCACAGGCTGTTCACATGTCAGGTGGAAGAGTTAGAGGTGGAGACATAGACCAAGGAGACCTAATTTCATGTCAGAAGATCGGCTAGGTCATTTTAGCCAAGCCACTTAACCTCCGTGAGCCTCAGTTTCTTCCTCTGAGAAAGGGGTTGATACACTTGGTAGTGCAGCCACACAGACAGGCTTCTCTTTATGGAGAACAAGAATTTTTAAAAGGGCAACGGACAAGAGAATTTTAAAAATATGCTTGATATGTGCCCCCACCTCCATACCAGGTCTCAAGCTTCCTGTTCAGCCAAAAATGACTGTTAACTTTGGATACTCTTGTCTCTACTGCTGGGGTGTCGGGATTGCAGCCCTACACCATCACACCAAGTTTATGCAGTACTGAGGATCGAACCTAGGGCTTCGTGTATGCTGGGTAAGCACTCTGCCAATGAGGCCATACCTCCATATTTCTTTTTACTAGTAAGGGATATATTACTCTGTAGTCCAGGCTGGCCTGGAATTTACTACATAGCCCAGGCTAGCCTCTCACTTGCAGCAATCCTCCTGCCTCAGCTTTCCAAGTGCTGAGATTACAAGAATGAGCCACCAGCCCGGGCTATACATGTGGCTTTAAACTTTTGGAAGTCTTGGGCTGTGTGTGGGACACAAAACTGTCCCAAGCAGGCCACCATTCTCACTTCAGAGACTTCCCCACAGGAACTGCGGGTAGAGGTTAGAGATGTATCTAGCCAGCCTATCTGTATGTAGGAGAAACTGAGGCACCTCTCCCAGGGTGTCTCTATCCAGGCAGGATACCAAGGTTCAGTCATGGGAGGTGGGGCTCTTGGACTCACCGACCAGAATGAGGACGCAGACTAAGAGAGCGATGAGCGCGCCCGGGCTGAGGGAGGCAGCCATGACAAAGGCGGTGGTATTGCAGGACTGGATGGTTCCGGAGCTGTCACAGCCGCAGATGCGGATGGTGAGGGTGCCCGTGCTGCTCAGGGTGGGTGGCCCGCTGTCCACAACAAGGATGGGCAGGAGGAACACATCCTGCTCTTGCCGGTTGAAGCCCACATGCTGTGTGTGCACCGCAGCTGTGTTATCTGCTCCAGAGAAGTGGACAGTGTGTGACTTGGGGCTGGGGTCAGACCCTGGCCCAGCCACATCCTGAGCCCACCTTGAGATCCGCCTCTTCCCACCCCAAACTGCTATCTCTCCAAGAATACACACATCTGTCCCCTCATCTCCCCCACTTCTGCCTCAGCTGCCGAGGTGTCCTCGGCCGTCCCTGGACTGGGTTCCCAGCTGCCTTAAAATGTGTTTTCAGCAATCCTAAGTTTTTTTTTTTTTTTTTTTTTTTTTTTGCTCCCAGCTGTGACAAGGTACTGTCCCCAGCTAATCCCAGATTTTATCCCCTGCTGGACCAATGTCTTGGCCTTGGCTATGCCAATTTTTTCCCCCTATTGATCCAAATCTGTTGAGCTTGCTTTGTTCCAGATTCTACTCCCATATCCAATACACTCTGCTTTGGGGAGTCCTGTGGTCCTTGGTTGTGGTTTGCTGGACCTTGACAAATTCAAGGTCACCAGAGGTGGCTGAAAACACTGGCTGGCGTGTGCCTGTGGCTGAGTGGTCTTTCTGTCCTCCGTGATAGTTAGAAGATTTGGAGCTTAGGGGTCTCTCACTAAGAAGCTGAGCTTCCAGGGTGGGGATGCAGCCTTCATGGCCATATGAGGAGACCCAAAGCATCAGACTCTCTCTATGCAAAGTTTTCCTTTGTACATAGGCAGTCAGAGAGGGGGGCAAGCTACGCAATGGTGGCTATTGTTCAGCTGTTTGCAGACTAGGCAAAACCTGGAAAGCTGGTCTTGCAGCATAGGCTAAGCCACAGATTGCACCCACTTCCTCCTTTCTTATGTCCTCCACGTCTGTCAGGAAGCATTGCTTCCTGGGGCACCTCTCGGTCCTGCACAGTGTGGGGATCTGAAGTGCTGAGTCTTAGGACGGACGCTCCATCTCTGCTGCTTCTCTGCCTGTCTGCCAGACCCACCTCTCCTTACCCTGGCTGTCAGGGTGGGTTCTTACCTGAGACCCCGAGGGCCCAGAGTCCCTTCCCGGCTTTGTGGATGGGACCCGGGGAGCTCAAGGAAGTATATGCCGGTGTGGAGAGGCCAACCGGGATCTTCCTGGTGCTAGTTTGTAAAGAAGTCCCAGCCCAGGATGAAGCCCGTCTCTCCCCTGCCAACCCTTCGCAAAAATCACTGCTTCCCAATAGATTCCCAATTCCGGGCTTCCTCACGATGGGGAAAGAGCCCTGGGCAAGACTGACCTGTGACCTTGGACACACAGAGGAGGCGTGTGGAGATCAGATGTGACAAGCTGGCCCATGAGGTGACGGACAAACAAGGCTGAGTGTCTTACTGAGCCCACCGTTTCACCCATTTGGACATTCTCATGCAAGTGTTAGCAACACTGTGTGCCTTGGGCGCTAACTCCCTCAGTCCTCACGGTACTCATCAGCGAACAGAGCCAGGGTCTCACCTAGCAGAGAAGATGGACTAGGATCCTTCCCCGCACACAACAGAACCTCATAAATGCTGGCTAATGGTTCTCCCACGTGCTGCACCCAACCCCCTGCTCCCTGTCTGGATGTCTCTGCCTTGCCTCTGTGAGTCCCCGAAATTTAGGACGCCCTCTCTGCCTTCCTGCTGGGCGAATTCCTCATCTGTCATCTTCCAGCTAGGTATCACCTCTGCTCCATGGCCTCCTTTCTCTTCCTCCCTGGGAAGGGGAGATTTATGGCTGCCACGCCCTGCTGGAATGACTGGGGTCCACTCAAGGCACCTGTTTCTCCATCACTGGCCAGCTGGAGCCTGGCCTTATACCAGTCTTAAGGAACACAGTTGGAAGAGACCACAACTCTTGGGCTAAGTGGCAGACATGGGTCAGTACCTTAAGCTCTGCCTTGTTTTCTGGGACCGTCTGTTAGTCTGTTAAAGGTTGAGGCAGCCCAGGCTAAGACAATACTGCTTCCTGCCAGAGAAGAAAGAAGGCTCAAGTGCAGGGGGAAAGAAGGGAACGGGGAGGGGGAAGCTGCATCAGCACTGCTAGATGATGCTCCTTGTACATCAGCCTGTGGGCATTTGAAACATGCCGACACATTTAGCTCTCCTAACCATGCTTGAGCAGGGTCCTCCCTCTGTGTGTGTGGAAACTGAGGTTCAGCAAGAAGTGACCTGTGTGACTGGCATGGTGGCTCAGCGGTCGAAGGAGCTCACACTGAGCCTGATGACCTGAACCCCATCCCTAAGACCCACATGGCGGAAGGAGAGAACCAACTCAAACAAGTTCTCCTGTGACCTCTGAATGCCGTGTAGCAGGTATCCCCTACCCCACTCTAGACACAAAATAAATAAGTGTAATTTTTAAAAACTTTACAGAAGTGAGTATGGGACTGGAGAGATGGCTCGGCTGTTAAGAGTACAAATAATGCCCTTGGAGAGGACAGGAGATCCAGGCACCCATATTGGGTAGCTCATAACTGCCTCTAATTCCAGCTCCAGGGGATCTCATGCCTCTGGCCTCCACCAGCACTTACACTCTTGTGTGTAGACACATACGTACACACGCGCCCACACACACACACACATGCACACAGGCACATACACACACACACATGCACACAGGCACATACACACACACACATACACAGAAACTTTAAAAAGTAATGACTTGTTTCTTCACTGCTCATCCATCTATCTGTCTATCAGTCTATCCACCCACCTTTCATCGAGTCGTTCGCCCACTATCACCCATCTGTCAATTCATCCACCCTCCACCATCTCTCTGTAGATCTGTCTTCCTATCCAGTCTCTAGCTGTCATGGACACACACCTTTTCATCATCCATCCATGCTCTACATTCTACCATTCACCTGCGGATCCCTCTGTCCATCCATTCTCACCCGCGGATCCGTCTGTCCATCCATTCTCTAGCCATCACCCACCCATCCATTGACTTCCCATCATCCATCACCCTCCAACATCCATCTGTACATCCATGTACCCATCCATTTTTCAACCTTGCAGCATCCACCCGGCTATCCTCCGTCTATTCCTCATCTCCCATCCGTCACCTGTCTGCCTACAGCACCCACCCACCCACTGCTCATTTATACACCCATCCTCTGTATTCCATCTGTCTATCTGCTCTTCGTTACCTGTCCACCCATCCATTGCTCCTTTATCTATCCACTTATCCCTCACCCATCCATATATCCTCCTTCCCCCTACTACCCTGCATTCAGTTATCCACCTGCCCTCTCTTTCCATCCACCAATCCATTTCCTTCCCTCCCTCCCTCCCTCCCTTCATTCCCTTCCTCTCTTTTCCTTTGGAAGCTCTTCATTAGCTGTTGCCTGCTGGCTGCTGAGGGGGAACAATGGAGAGCTAAATCAGCTGTTGCCTGGATCAGAGCTCAGATTCTAATGTGAGGAACAAACACCGATTGAAGGAGCCCACAGCTCTGTCTAGGATTACAGACCACGAGAGCGCTGGGAAGGGCCAGTGCGGGAAGACCAATTAATAGGGCCAGGCCAGACGCTGCTCAGGAGGTCGGGGGAAGTTTCTTGGGAGAAATGACAGACACCCGAGTGAACGGTCATTCTGGGTGGGCAAGTCCAGGAAATGAGCATGGCCATGTGCCGCCAATGAGGTTGGGGCACAGCCTGTGGCTGGAGGGAGACAGAAGTCCATCTTGGGAAGTTTAGCGGGCCAGTTTTCCTAAGGAACTTGCACTGTTTTCTGAAAATCGACAGGAGGCCATTGATTCGTGGGCTTTAAACCAAGAAGTGACCTGGTGATACATCATCCATTTGTTCCACAGGAAATCTGAGCTGAGCACTGTCTATATGTCAGGATTATTCTAGCCTCTGGAGACATGGCTGTGAATAAGATAGACATGGTTTCTGTCCTGGCTTGAACTTGCCCCGTGGCCAAGGACACTTATAAAGGAAAATGCAGGCATCGACATGGACTACAGGTGGGAAGCGCTGGTGTGTTTTGTGTGAGACAATAGCAGTAGTAACAGCAGAGAGAAGTAGACAGATTTGAGAAATGAGTGCTTGGCCCTGGCCCAGACTCCAATTGCCAAGCAAGACAGAGACGCTGTCTCGGGGATGCTGTCTCCCGCTATGCATCCAGATGTTCTAAACACTCAGAGCCCTGCCACACCCCACTCAGTGGAAGGGGATTCCTGGGGTATCGTCCTGATCCCATCCAGTTGCCTTCCCTCTGGGAAGACGCTGACCACCCCCGGCCGCCCCACCCCTCTATGTGGGACCCGCGCCCAGGAGCAGCATCCATCCATCTGGCCCGACATCCATCAGCGTCAATCCCTGGCTGCAAAGGCAATATTTATAAACCACATTTCCAAACTGGCTACACATTTGTACAAAGAAGCAGATGGGTTGGGGTAGCCGCTTGCCACCTAAGATATTTTATACGGCGAGGAGGTGGGGGGTTGGCACATGGAGGGAAGGGGCTGAAGGGCTGGAGGGGAAGGCCTTCCATGGGTGCTCTAACCGCAAAGCTTTTTTCTTCAAAGCTTACACCCGAGGGTCACTCCTGAAGGGAGCTCAGGAGGACCCCAAACTAGGAGAATGGGTGGTGGAGAGGTTGAACCCCAGGCCCTGGGTTGGGGAGACCCTTGAACTTGGAGAGGCAGGAACAGGGCTGACCGAGTGTCCGGGCACCAGCTCAGGATACCAAGGGAGGGAGGTGTGGGCTGAGTTGTATTGGTTATTGAATTACTTCCAAAAGGATTTAAATAGCGGTGGCTCTGAGCCCTGGTTCCTCCCACAGCCTTTCTCATAGCCATGCCCCGCCCTCAGGGGAGGGGCTAATGCCAGACACAGCAGGGGCTGTAAGGTCCGGGTTTCGGGTTTCGCTTCAGTTATTGTCCCATGGGAATCAATGGTCAGAGTAGAGGCTCTTTGTATGGCTCTGGCCACACGTTTGGCCTCAGAAACCTTAAGGTTTCTCTGTGGAGGGGGCAGGGTCTGAAACTGTTCTAGGACCAGAAGACCAACATGGTCTGCGACGCCCCCATGCCTCCTGACGGATCGCTTTCTGTCCTGTTTTCTGTTTGTTTGAAACTTGACGTTTCTGCTACCAGACTGTTCTCACTCTAGTTATCTGCTTGGCTCCTTCCCTGGTTGCTTTTATTCTCTAGTTGTGTGCATGTGAGTATCTGTGTGTGCTATGTACACTTGTGTGAGCACACATGTGTGCTGTGCGTGTGGGAGGTCAGAGGTCAACATCAGGGGTCTTCCTCTATCATATTCCACCTTAACTTTTGAGACAGGGTCTTGTTAGACTGGAACTTACTGATTAGACTATGCTGGCTGGCGGCAAGCCCCCAGGATCCCCCTTGTCCTTGCCTCTTGCTGACAGGGTTATAACAGACCCATGCTACTGTGACTAGCTTACATGGGTATTAGGGATTTGAACTCAGGTTCTCATGCTTGCATGACAGGCATTTACTGCTGAGCCATCTCCCGATCCATTTCACTGCCTACTCATTGTGGATCCCTCCAGGGAGGCCCTCCTAGAACGCCTTTCCATTTCAGCTTCATGCTGCATGTTTTGTTGAACACCTACAAGGGGCCAGCATTGCTCTTGGCACCCAAAGGCCTGCAATAAGGAGAACAGGGCCCAGGCTCTTGAGGAAAAGGGCAGTACTATTCCTCCTCCCTGACTACTCATTATGCCAGATATAGTATTGATTTGTTTAACTTCTGTCTTGCTTCAATAGACTATGAACCCCACATGGGTGAGACTTCTCTCTCTCCTGTCATTGAATTCCCAGGGCCCAGAGCAGAGCCCGCCTCACAGGGATTGTGTCTCAATGGAGCTTAGGAAACTAAACATAGAAAGGGAGAGTTTAAGGTCTGCAGCATACCCCAGTAACTTTCTTCCCCCTGGGGTCCCTGACTACTGTATTAGCCCCATTTTCAGACAATAAAATCCAGGGTTAGAGAGGGACAGAGAGTTGCCAGGAAGTCATGGAGAGTCTGTCCCTGAGCCTGGGGTCCTCACTCCCTTCTATTGACACCTGCCCCCCTCAGCTTTGTTTCTAAAGTTCCAGTGTCAATTTCACGGGGATCTCGGGGGACAGAGCGGGGTATCATGGAATATTCAGATCAGACAGGTGGGCAGTTTGCTTTTGCAAGGGGGGTACAGAGACATGTGTGTGTGCGTGTGTGTGTGCATACATGTGCATGCAGGCGTGCATGTACCATATGAGTGTGGGTATCAAACTCCCACGTGTAGATGTAAACTGAACCCAACTGATTCAGTAGGCATAGACTTTGGAGGACCTGCAGAACTCTAGGAAAAGCCTTCTAAGACAACTAAAATGGGGACAGCCTCCCTCCATGTGGCAGTGAGGATGCCACAAGGGACTTGAGTTGGGGACATGTTTGAACCACAGGTTGGGGTATATGTACCATGCTGCCTTCCTCTGTCACTTGGCTTCGGGACTGTTCTCTACTGTCCACCCAACTGCTCCTCTGGATGCTCTTCCAGGATCTTTCCAACTGCCATTCCCTGCCCTTTGGATGTGTCCCCTCAGTCTAAAAACTCATGCCCTGGTTCCTCAGGGGTTGGCTAGTAGCTGGGTGTCAGCCCTGGTCTGGCTCATGTGCTGTGACATTAGACCTAGCTCTGGCTCTGTGGGGGTCTTAGTTTCTACACGGAGAACAGCGGAGGAAGACAATGACTCAGCCCCCTCCCCCCACGACCCAGGAAGGGTGGCTCACTGGAGGCTTACCTTCGATGTCCAGCAGAGAGAAATGAGGGTTGCTGGGTGCTTCTGGCACCAGGCGGAAATAGAAGCGGTGGCCACCCTGGGGTTCGTCTCTGTCCACTACACTGATGGTTTGGATGAGCTGTAGGATGAGGAAAAGCAGGGTACACAATGAGGTGGAGTAGGGGGCTCTCTCATGACAGTATCTCTGGTCCCCAGAGCCTGTGGGTACCTGGCCCGGCTTGGCATCTTCACACACAGCTGCCTCGTAGGGTGTAGCCAGCTCTGGGGGATTGTCATTCACATCCAGGATTCGGATTCGTAGGGATGCCCGAGATAGCTGAGCATGATTGTCTGTGGGAAGAGCAGCGAAGAGAGCAAGACGTGAGACCAGAAGACCTACCTACCACTAGGAGATTAGACAGTGGGGCCACACCGACAGACACTATGGGCTATCCACATGGGCACAAGGACCAGGGCTAGGGATACAATCTCCTAAACACTTCCACCCTCCACCACCCCCCCCCCCACCCCCACCCCCACCATTCCCATCCCATCTCATCCATTCTCCGACATGTCCATCTCCTCCCTCTCTCCCATCTCCACGACCATCTGCACTCTTGCGGCTCCATCTCTGCCATCACGATCACCATCTTTATTGTTCTCTCCATCTCCACCACAGTCTCCACCAGATCCACCGTCCCCATCCTCATCATTAATATTAGCATCAACTACATTGCCAGGGCCACCATAACCTCCTTGGCCACAAACAGCTGCACCATCCATCACC
>JADRCD010234015.1:0-16741 GCA_019843815.1 Montemys delectorum
TTTTGTTTTATTTATTCTTTGATACAGAGAAGGCTGCCTTTACCAACTCTCCGTAGGGTTCCAGGGCAGGTGGTGGAGATCTGTTCTTCTGATGGTCTGGATCAGAGAGCACACAGTTACTCCCTAAGGCCTCTGAATGTCCTACATCCATGCTGCAGCACCTATAGACCTTTGGAGGTGATTATGCAGTAACCCAATGGTCTCTGTGTGGAGTTAGACAGACCCTAGAGAACCCAACTTCTAAGGTCTCTCTGGTGGTTTAAATAGGAGTGGCCACAGTAGGCTCATAGATTTGATTGCTTGGTCACCAGGGAGAAGCACTATTAGGAGGCATGGCCTTGTAGGAGTAGGTTTGTCTGTGTTGAAAGAAGTGTGTCACTGGGGGGTAGGCTTTGGGGTTCCAGAAGCTCAAGCCAGGCCCAGTGTCTGTCTCTTCCTGCTGCTTGCTGACCAGGATGAAGAACTCTCAGCTACCTCTCTAGCACTATGTCTGCCTGCACGCTGCCATGTTACCCACCATGACGACAATGAACTAGACCTCCAAAATGTAAGGCACTCTTATAAATGCTTTCCTTTATAAAAGTTGTCACGGTCACAGTGCCTCTTCACAACAATAGAAACCCTAACTAAGTTGGTCCCAAAGGTGTTCTTAGATTGATGAGGGTAAAGGATATATAACTATTTTAAAAATTGTAGGGATGCTCAGAACCAGAGGGAAGAATCTACATGGAGTGGAATTCCAGCTAGACACATGGAAGCATCCGCATTCTCTGGCTGGCCACACTGAAAAACTGGCATCAGAAGCAGTGAGACTCTCTGTATTAGGAGATATACACACAGAGGTGGGACTAAGCAGTGAGGACCGAGGGAACCTGCTGTCCATGGACCCTTCCGAACACTGCAGGAAAGTTTTGTATGGGTGTTTCAATACACACAGATATACACATTTTTTTTTTCTGAAAACAACAAAACAAAACAAGAGTCCATGGCTTTATCCGATTCACAGAGTGTCCTACAATCCAAACAAGATCTGTAGACCTGCTTGCTAGTGGCACATTCACATGTGGGTCCCACAGGGACCCCAAGAAACAGCAGCTATGTCCAGTCTTGTCCAGTGTAGTCCTCAGAACTTTTCTCTTAAGATTAGAATGATATGGTGAGCCTCCTCCTCTCATCAGCTAAGAAGCTATTAGAAAAGTCTTCGAGTGACTCTCTCAGGCCTGGGGCATTACGCATGCCCACCGCGCATGCCCACCACATGGGGCCTTACGCCTGCCCACCACATCCCCCAGAGGCTTATCTACTACACTTTGGGAGATACCAGTTTTCTGACGTGATCTCTGATTTGTGCTCTCGCGGGTGCTTTCCCGTTAGTGTCCCATTAGTTCCAGGTCCACAATTAATTGTTGCTCGAACAATCTCCTATGTTTGCCCTGTAGGTAATTACAGTGGTTACTGTTCAGTGAATAAATGGTCCATTGTGTTTACAATGGGCTTGCAGTACAATATGTGCCCCAGGTCTAAATCATGTTGGGTGCAAAATATTAACTGGCGATGACATTTTCTGCACCATTTGAGATAATACATACTTTGATTAGATTGCTTTACTGTTTCTTGGGCTTTAGTCTCCTAACACTTTCTTCCATGAGAAGACTGTAGGTGTCTCTTAGTCCCACAGAATTTCAGAACTGAGCAAGTCTGAGAAGTCACCTTTGCAGTTCTTTATCCTGGCTATATACCGAGCAACTTGGTTCAAACCAACTAAATCAGACTTTCCGGGCAGACGCTTAGCAGTACTAGCATTTAAAGCTTGGCGGGTTTAGGGGATGGGGGCTGTTGTAGAGATGGCTCAGCAGTTAAGAACACTTGTTGCTCTTGCAGAGGAGTAGGATTCTGAGCACCCACTTAGCAGCTCACACCTATCTCTAACACCAGTTCCAGAGTTCTGATGCCCTCTTCTGACCTCTGCAGGTACTGCACACATGGCGTGCACACATTCAAGCTGGTAAAACACCCATATAAATAAAATTTAAAAAAAAAAAAAAAAAAAAAAAAAACCCCGGAAAAAGGATACCCCGAGAGGGCTGAGACCCCCCCCCCCATGGGCCCCACACCACGGTCATGAATAAGCAGATTGTTTGTATTAATGATATAATCCTGAGACATCCATCAAAGCCAAGGAAAGATGGAAGCAGAACTCGAATTCAGGTCCAAAGGACTCGCTTGGCTTGATGCTGTCCATGTGCTCCTGGGGGGATCTCCAGGCCTTCCCCAGCATCTGGCAATACTGGGTTTCTGGCATTAGCACCTGACTTAAAGGCCTACACTTCTGGGCCCCCTGCCTTATTTCACACAACCGAATTAGTTTCTGAACCGTCAGCGATGGAAGCTTCCAACTAATTCCAAACCACAGACTTATTGAAGAGAGGATTTTAAATTTTAATTTATAGTTTTGTTTCATCTGGCTTTGCTGCAATTGTTTTGAGAATTTTGGCCTGTATAGTACCTGCTTTGGGAGCATGTAGAAATCTGGTTTGGTGGCCTTTTATAGAATCAACTTTTGTAAAAGTTCCACAGAGGCAGGGAAAATGATTCAATCTCTAGATGTAAAGTGCAGAATTCTTTATTAGTCTACTAATGCATAACAGATACAACCGCCTAATTACATTACTATTGTGTGCTTCATGCCTTTGTTTACTCGATCTATCAAAGGCCGAGGGGCTGTTACACTTCCCTCTTTTATCTCCGAGCAGCTCGTGCATTTCAGCAGGTTTGCTTCTGTTGCCTTTGAATTTATGTTGTTTTGAGCACAAACGTTCATCACAATTGTGTCTTTATTTTTCAGCCATGCGGATCCTTGCCTCGTGTGAACAGCAGGTACTTAATAGATATTCACGGACTGCACCGAGAACTGAAATATTTATGAAGGGAAAATAAACCTCTGTCATTTACTGCTTCTTGTGCTGTATCTTGCTTGATAGTAATAACACTGCCCCTATGAACTTATGGCTCATGTTTGCTCATCATGGCTTTGAGCCCCTTTTATTTATGCGCTACCAAGATTATCATATCTATCCATGTATATCACATAGATAAATGATAGACAGACAGACAGATAGGCAGACAGACAGATAGGCAGGCAGGCAGGCAGGCAGGCAGATGGATAGGCAGATATATGCTTCCAGGAAGTACCACGTGGCTAGATGTATAAACATATACAGGTATTACTGTAATAAGCACTTGATCATGCATTTCTTGTCTCATTGCCTCTCCTGCTCTTTTTATGTTCCATTTCATTTTCTGGGGCTCTACTTAGAGTACAGCTCTGTCCTCATTGCTTTTCTGGTTGTATGAATTTACTTTGCTCCAGGTATCAGCCTGAAAGAGCACTTCTTGATATCCTGAAGAAAGAATGATGTTGTAACCTTACTGACATGGCTTAACCCTGTGTTGCCTTGACACAGGGCTAAACAGCTGGGTAGAAAACTCTTGGCCAACAACTTCTCTTTGAAAGTGCAGAATGAGGCAGAGGAGGAAACTGGGGCTAACCTGATCATTCTTCATTTGTGGGTGCCTGGCTTTCTTTGCCTGTGGGTCTGAAAGATTGTTTTTCTTTGTTCTTGGAATTTAAACACTTTGCCAGCAAAGATCCGGGTGTGGCAGTCTCAGTTTGATGTGGGATATAAGAAATTCTTCAGTTGGTACATTTAAGTCTTCAAAACATGCAAATATAAGTATATTTTAAATATTTTATATCATATGTAGTTTTGTGTACCATATTCTATTATATATTATGAGTTTTATATACATGTGAATATATTTATATAGCACATATATCACATTATGTCTGCCTCTTATATACTATCCATCTACATCCCTGCCTTTCCCCTTGAACCTCTAGTCACCCAAGCCATCTTTGTATTCTCTAAATCTTTATCTGTTCTATTTTCTCTTGTGGTTTCAGTTCTTGGTCTTTGTCCCTGGTGTTGTGGAAGAACTTCTTATTCTATCTGTATTTTGTTTGTGATACAGGATGGCCCTGAACTCCTGATCCTCTTGCCTCAGCCTCCCGTGTGCTGAGTGATTTATACCTATAGTCTTATTACAGGACCTGTGCATATTAACATTGACGATTGTCTGGGTCTATGGCTGTGCCATCCTTGCCTCAGCCTCTGGTGACCACTGACTTATTTCCTGGCAGAGGCTGAGCCTCTAACTCTCCACTTCCCATTACTCTATGATGAGCATAGAGAGTAGTAATAGTGCCCACCTTGTATAGCACCCTGGGGACCAGCTGGGTGACCAACTGGGGTCACCTGGCACAGACAGCCGGGGACACCGGGGACACCAGAGTGTTTGCCCTTGCAGCGTATTGGGGGATCTGGACAGGAAGAGCATGGTCGTGCAGTCTGAAGCCTTGCCTTTGCTCTGGCTTCACAGTGGCTACTCCGTGGCACACAACCATTCCAACTGAAGTCTCGATGCTGGGATGCTAGGAGGGTCTGCCATTGCTCCAGCCAGGGAGACACTCGGTTATCGAGCTAGGAAGAGGTGCAAGGAATGAAGGCTGCATCTGGCAAACAGATTCCAGCAGAACATGTCCCAACTGTCATTTAAACTATCAAGACATGGTAGAGAACACACAGAGAGAGACATACATACACATACACAAGTGCATGCATACAAAAGTACACATACACATATATACATACATAAATACACAATCACACCCACACAGAGGCATAAATACATATACATCACAAATACATACAGTCAGACACATTACATATATATATAATATACATACATACATACATACATACATACATGTGAGAGAGAGAGAGAGAGAGAGAGAGAGAGAGAGAGAGAGAGAGAGAGAGAGGTAGGCACATATACACCAGAGTTGGTGGCTTCAGGGCTTGTTACCATTCTGGGCATTAGAAATCATCTAGATTAAAAAAAATCCTAAACTTGCCTCATAAAATAACAATTGCCTTGAAGATCAACAAATGTTTCCTTTCTTCCCCTATGATCTGAGTTAGAGACCCCCTCAGTAACATGGTTTCTCTACTTCAAGTGGCCTAATACCAGGTAATTAAGTGGCTTTTCCCATTCATTGTCACATGTCCTTCTGAATTCAAATAGATAATAAATGCCTAGAAAAGTGATGGAGAGTGGGTACTGCATTCTGGGAAGTGGGATTTTTATGATCTGGAAAAAGCAATCCTTACAGCAGTGCATGATGGGAACTAAACATCCTATGTTGATCCAAAGTAATAGAAATGTAGATACGGAGTATAGACAATGATGTCATCTTACCACTGTAGATCAGCACAAGATGGACATCAGTTAGGCACTAAAAGCTTCTCTAATCCTTTCCCTTCAGATTCCTAAGGAATATTCCCAGGCAAAGTGTAAATAGACATCAAATAAATTGCCAGGACCCCCATGAGCTGTCTCTCCAAATGAGTCGAATCTGGAAAGTGTGGCCCTACTTTAGAAGTAGCAGGTATTTTCCAAATGGCGATGCTGGGCCCATGTGACATAAACCATATAAGGTCAGGAAGCAAAATGTGGAGCTGGTCTGATGTTTTTTTGGTTTTTTTTTTTTCTCTTCTGCAGCCCAGCGTAGAGCCTTGAGCAGAGGTAGGCAGCCACCTAGGGCTCACCCCTTCCTGGAGATGTGATGGAAGTTGGCAGAGAAAACATGCTGTGGGGTTACCTAGAGGGGAGCTTATCTCTCAGCTACAGAAGTTTCCGCAGAGGGTTCCGCAGAGGGTGTGGATCGTTCCAGTAAATTCTGGGGCATATACACCTTACTATCTAAGTGGTATGGAAGGAGGCTGGGAGTGTTCTCTCCAGTGGGAGCTGTCTGGCAGTAGAATGCCTCTGGAGAGTTTAGGGTGTGGGCTCGGAGCTGGTCACTGCTTCAGCAGTGAGACCCCGAATGGAGGCAGAAGTGGAGAGTGAGGAAACCTCAAGGACACTTAAGAAACCAGAAGACTGGAGCTCCCCACCCCAGAGGCCAGAAGGGCGAATCATCGGACTTGAGAAACTGCTGCCTTTCTCATCTCTGAAATGATGGGCTGGACCAGAGATTTCAAAGGTTCCTGGCAACCAAAGAAAATGATGAAGGAGCTTGTGGTTTGGAAGGGGAGGGTGGGGTTTTTTTTTTTTTTAACCTGATTTAGTTAGACAGTTGCCTTGCACCTCACTCTTCTGTGGATAAATACATCTCCCAACCTCACTATCTTTATTGGATTCCAAGCCGCTGACAAATTCTGGACTGAATGCAATTCCTTTTTCACCTGGTCTGGGGCACCTGTACTGAGTTCTGCAGATGTAAATCACTCCTAGAGGGGTTGGGGTCAGCAGGGGTGGCCTTGGTTGCTAAGAGCTCTGGGAGGCAACTTGCGCCAGGTGGGAGGGGAAGCATGGCGGAGGCTTGCTCTTTTCTCTGCTAGGTTTAATCTTTCCCTGTGGGTTTGCTGACGGTAATTAAATGAGGGAGGTGTTTGTCATCCTGGGTCCCTTTCAGCCAAGCTGAATGCAACACAACTTTCTCAGGAAGCTTCTGACAAAACAGTGTTTGTGGCTGGTGCCAGGACACATACAAAGACGCCGGGCGTGTGCACTGGGAACTCAGGGCCACTCAGGGGCTGTGCCAGGCCGCGGCTGCCCTCGAGCCCAGGGCCAAGGCTGTTTGGAAACTAAGTGCTTCAATTTCAATGTCGTGAGATTCATGTGGTACAGAGTGGCTGCAAAGTGTCCCCGAGTTAATGAGGGAGAATGAATGTCTGGCACGCTGGTGCATTCTGCTTGAGACCAGGTTCCCACAGAGGCCATAGGGGTACCATGCACGTGTATTAAATCCGAGCCGGAAGTGGCCTGGGCTAGAGCCACCTAGGGAGCCACACTCCTCCTGCCTGCTAATGGAGTTGTGTTTTCATCAATAAGAAAGTCCCAACCATTCAACATATGCTTCTCACCTTCATGGCTGTTCCTCCCCACGCCCCACCCCCACCCCGTGGGCACTCAGAACAATTAGAAAGGGAGGCAGAAGAGGCACTGTTGTCTTTGTTTCCTCTTGGAGAAGCAGGCTTGAGTAGTGAGTGGACTTCGTGAGAGAGTGGTAAGGCTGGGCGTTGCATTTCGATGCTTTGAGTCTGTGGGGTTATTGGGTGAGGTTCCCACTGGGTGTGCATTCTCACTGGAAATGCAGAGCAACCCGGGGAGGCAACTGTGAGTGCACACTGAAGTCTTTGGATGCGGAGATGGAGTTCACAGAGGTTTTGCCACTTCACGTGGTCACTCAGCAAGCAGAGCAGGGAGAGACTCGGCAGTTCCCACAGTCCCACCCCACAGGTGGCCATTATACTTCCCGTGACCTAAAAACTTTCCTCAATACATTTGCTTCTTCATAATTGGTGTGTGTTTATGTATGTGTGCACACATGCATGGCCAGGTGAACATATGTGCCTGTTCCTGCAGAGGCCAGAGGCTAATGTCAAGCATCTTTCCTGATTAATTTCCTTATTGTATGAGACAAGGTTTCTCACTGAACCTGGAGCTACTGACTCAGTAGGGCTGGCTGGCCAGCAAGTCCCAAGGGTCCTGTTGTCTCCCTTCACCCCTGACTCTTGGGTTATAGACTCGGGCTTGGCGTGGCTTTCATCTAGGCACAGGGAATTGAACTCAGATCCTCATTCCATGTATGCCAAGCTCTTAACTGACCGGACAATCCCCCCACACTCTCTCTCTTTAGTCTAGCTTTGATCTTCACAAATTTCACAGTCTAGGTGGAACTGACTCGGATCCTCTGGTTTTATGGATGGCGAAACAGAAGCTCGGAGAGTTAACTTGACTTGGACAAAGTCACATGTCACCCGGGACTGGGCCACGGCTCCATATTTTTGTTCTTAGGATATGGTTCTTCCTTTTGTGTACCTGATGCTTTTCAGGGAGGGAGGCCTCTGCATGGGAAAGGAGGACCCACTGGACAGCTTAAAGAAGAGAATGAGATTTCCTTAGAAAATATGGCACGGCACCAATGCTTTGTGTATGTTTCAATTCAATGGTAGGAAACAATTTTTTTTTTTTTTAAATTGAACCCAGGGCCTCATACATGTTAGGCAGCTACTTTACCACTGAGTTCTCTCCTTAGCTCTCTATTGTTTTTTTTTTTTTTTTTTTAAAGATTCTTAAAGGGCCCCATGGAAACCTCCAAACTACCCAACTTATTTCCAAGTTTGCTATTTCCTCTCTATAAACTGATGGTACGGCCTATAACTGAAGACACCGCCTATAAAACTCATGACCATGGAAAAGTCGAGCTGGTGCCTAAGCCTTCCTAAGCCTTCCCCCTGCTGACTGGTGTTCATGATACTAGCAGGGACTCTGCAGTCTATAGAGCAAGGTGACCACTAACCCAGCCATGAACCCTTCCATCTACAATGGTGACCTGCAAGATCATTAATAGTGGCACAAAGCTTGCCTTGAGTAACCAGCACCTGACTGGATTCAGGCCACTCCATGAGACAGAACTCATTCTTGATAATGCTTGACTGACCAAGAACCTGAGGCTAGATAGGCCAGGGTCCTTAGAGGAAATCTAAATATCACTGTTCTGTTAACGGGATGCAGTAATAAAATGATTTCTAAGAACATTCTGTTCTATCAGTCTCGTAGATCAAGGTCTTACCCAGCTGTTCTCCGAGACACATCCTCATTGCTAGGTGATACCCGAGGCCATAGAACAAAGCAAGAGTGAGAGACCTTGGAGTACTCCATTCTAGAGGGGATGTCTCCATCAAGTCTCTCTCTGCAGGGCTCAAGGAACCCCCACAGAAGAGGAGGGAGAAGTATTGTAGAGCCAGATGGAAGACACAAAGGAAACAAGGCGTTCCAAACACAGTAAGACCAAGACCCATTTGAAGTCCCAGACACAGAGGCAGCCTGCACAGGGCCTGCACGGGTCTAGGCCTGATGGGGTCCCAGTGCTAAGGGGGAACTGGATACAAACCCCCATCCCTAACCTAGGAGCTATCTCCAACTGATAACTGCTCACAAAGGAAAACCTAGTTTTCTCTAATTGAGTCTCACTAGGAATATAGACTATTCTTACAGTCAGTCACCATAGACCTCACAGCCAGGCCCAGCAGTAGATAACAAACACAAAATGAACTCAATGACATCTTTCTGATATCATTATCTCAGAATGTCTGGCCATTTTATTTACTTATTTATTTACTTATTTACCTTACAGAGCTTTTTCTTTTGTTAGTTTGTTTCATTTTATCTCAATTGAGTATATGTATATGTATATATGCATATGCATGTGTATATATATATATAAAATTGTGTTTGTATTCTAATGAGGGAAAGAAAGAAAAGGTGTGGATTTGGGTGAGAAGGGAATTGGAGAGGAGTTAAGGGTGGAGGAATTGCAATCAGAATATATTGTACACACACACACACACACACACACACACACACACTTGTGTATGTATAGGTATAGGTACAGAGACAGGTACAGGAAGAGGCACATGCACATGTACATGTATGTATATGTATATAGCTTTTATTGTTGGTTTGTTTTGGTTTTTTTTTTTTTGGGGGGGGGGGAACAGGAACTCACTTTGTAGACTAGGCTGGCCTCTAATCACAGAGATCCACATGCCTCCTGAGTGCTGGAATTAAAGGCATCTGGCACTCTTCCCAAACGTAAGTACTTTTTAAAAACTTTGCCTGTTGGACTGGGAGAGATCCCAGTGGGTAAAGTGCCTGCTGTGTAAGCATGAGGGCCCGGGTTCAGGTGCCCAGAAAGGATGTGACACACAGCAGTAACCAGGACACTGGGTGGGTAGAGACTGGAGGGCAGACGTCTGGCCAATCGACAAGCTGCAGGCTCAGTGAGAGATCCTATCTCAAAATATAAGGCGGAGAGAGACTGAGGAAGATGCCCAATATCAACATCTGGCCTCTGTACGACCAGCACATGTGGGCATGGGCACACACACACACACACACACACACACACACACACTTACTGTCAAGTAGAAGCTATATTCTTGAGTGCACAATATTTCAATGTATAATAATAAGACCAATTGCCTGTCACTTGCTTTAAGAAATAGCTTTAATTTATTTATAGACAGTAAATAGCAAAGTCATTTACCTCTTGCTCTTTAGGAACTGTCCCGCTCTGTGAGAGTCTTAAAATTTCCCTCCCTTTCTCCAACATTTTACTTTTGTTTTATGTAAATAAGATTACAAAACAAACAGAGCTTTTGCCAACTCTTTTAAGTTTGTTTTAATAAAAAGGAAAATTGAGGGCATGAGGAACAGAGGCGGTCCGGAGTGGGCTAGTGTGCGGGCAGGCTGGATCTGGGTGCTGCTCTCTGTCACTTGCAGCTTAGAGCCAGTGACCTCCCTTGTGGGGGCCTCTGGAGGCAGGGTGAGCGTGGCCCTGTTTCAGGAACACTACAAGAATCACCAGCAGCGTCAGCTGCAAATGGCCTCAGTAACCCCCAGCTTCTAGACGGGATGGTCCAAGGGTCAAGCTAGGCGAGTTAGCCACTGTCTCCCTCCAATGTGTAAGGCCTTCCCCGCTCTCCCCCACCAGGCAGGCACAGTTCTTAATCAGCCTTTCTAGATCCTAGCCTCGTGATGGATAAAAGGCAGGTTAATTACAAAAATAATAATGATTATATGACTCTTCTAATTGTGTACAATTAGAATGTATGTCTTTAATTTTCCTTGAAACTTCTGGTAAAGTGTTCCATTTCCCTCACAGCTGTGCAGGTGACAAACTCAGGAAATTAACAAATTGCATTGGAGGCTTCTCAGCTCCCTAGACTCCCCTACACTCTGCTCTTAGCCGATGTCTTTAGGGGTAACTGGATTCTTGTGTGATCACAGCCGGGAAGCCAATACCTTTTAATTACCACGCTGCAGAAACCGTACCTCCTCCTGTCACTTCAGCACCTCTAAATTAGTCAATAGGTTGAAATCACAGCCTCGGGACAAGAGGTGTTCGGGGGTGGGTGCAGCTCGCTTCTTGTAGTAGGAAAGGACGCAGTACGGCCAGTTTCCATGAATGTACCTTGTCCTTCCAGCTCTTTAGACAAGCTCCTAAACATGTGACGAGGTCCACTCACAGAAATCTCCGTCAGGGAGTCCTCCCTGCTTCCTAGTACTGCGGTGCTGCTCCTACCCTTACTCAGTAGGCACTGAGCAGTGGTGGGTAGTTAGGCCAACACTTTTTTTTCGTGCCCTGTGGGGTCTCCGAGGGTTCCCAATGGAGGAGAGGAAAAATACTTCTGTACTTTCCACTGGACAGAAACTCACACAGAATGTAGCCACGGAGGCAAGGAAAGCTATTCCTTTGAGGAAGAGAGGGCTGGGCCTAGCTCTTTGAGACTGGTTCAAAGCTCCACATTCTTACGGAGGAATAGTTCTGAGGAGGATGAGACACACTAATCCAGGGCCCCCAGAAGGACTACAGGTCAGGGGTCATTGGGCACTTTACAGTCCAGGTCCCAGCAGTACCTAGGCTCCCAAAGAAAGTGCCATCTAAAGGTCTAATTTAGTCCTGTGAACCCAGCACCTCCCACAGGCAAGAGATGGCCTCTCTACGGGAAAACTCTAGGCTGCCAAGGCCTGCTTCTTGTCACTTCCCAGAGATAGTGGTTGAATCAATAGAAGAGACTCAAACACTCTCCATGAACAGAGAGGGGCTGGGACTGTATCCTTGGGTGGGAATGGGGATGCAAGAGTTACTGAGCCTGCTGTGGGCTCTCAGCCTCCGGCCCACTGACACCTACCAGACCTCAGCCTCCACAGGGTAAAGTCAGAGGACAGGTCCTGCCCTAACTCTGCAGGGCTGAGATCAAGGGGGTAGGTTGGATGGGCAGGTGTTCTACAGAGAAAAATTCTTTGTGCTACAGAAGAAAGTGAGGCCCACAGGGCTACAAGCCCTTGTCCGCTGGATGCCATCTTGTCTATCCCGACAGGCCTCCCTTCTCACCCCATGACGCCCATCTACTTCACAAAGGAGATGATGAGGTGCTCAGTTCCTTTTGAGGAAGCCTCCGGTGGTCTTCCCAAACTTCTAGGCCAGGCCAAGGGTGCCCCCCAACCCCAGACCACAAAATGGCTTTAGCACGTGACAGTGCAGTGCGATGCACCCTTTCGACCTCAAAGACTGCAGGAGACGAGCACACCAATCGTGATGTGAAAAACACTTTTCCCTATCAAAGGTGGCTCATCTCGGGAAACTCCTGTGTCTGTGACTGTTTGCTCAATCCCTGGACAGTCCCGAAACTTGAATCTATCACAGCCTTCTTCTCTGTGCAGACCATGAACTAGCCAATTGCATTAGATTACAATAAGGTGGAGCTCCCATGAGACACAGTCACTACGTGGGTTAAAATAAAATCTAAGTAAACCCACCCGACTCAGTGCCTTGCTGGCCTGGCTTGGGTCCTGGCACAACCTATTCGCATAAAGGGATTGATTGCTTTGCTGGGTTACGTTCCTTTTGTTCGTGGCCTTCTTTGTACCACACCAAGAATATTTTTTTTTCCAGCAACAATTATTCCTCAAACACGCGTTACCAACGTAAATTCAGAAGGAGCAAATGTGTCTGTGGGTGTTTGTTTGTGTCTGTGTCTCTGCATGTGTATATGTGTCTGTGTCTGCATGTATTTGTGTGTGTTTGTGTGAGTGTGTGTGTATCTATGAATGTCTCTTTGTGTGTGTTTGAGTGTATGTGTGAGTGTGTGTATTTATGTGTGCCTGTCTGTGTGTTGAGTGTGTGTATATTTATGTGTGTTTCTCTGTGTGTGTTTGAGTATATGTGTGAGTGTGTGTCTCTTTGTGTGTGTTTGAGTGTGTATTTATGTGTGTGTGTGTGTGTGTGTATATATATGTATATGTTTATGTATATGTCTCTTTGTGTGTGTCTGTGTGTGTTTGTGAGTCTGTATATTTATGTGTATGTGTGTGTGTCTCTCTCTCTGTATTTATGTGTGTTTCTATGTGGGTTGTGTGGTCTCTATATGAGCGAGTGTGTGTATGTGTGCATGTCTCTGTGAGTGTGTGTTTGTGTGTGTGTGTGTGTGTGTACATGTGCATGGGTATGTGTGCATGTGTGTGTGTCCCAGAGCTGAAGGAAGAATCAATAAAAGCTTTTCAGAGGAGCTTGTTCAGATAAATGTGAAAAAATAACTTTCAATAATAAAGGAGTCAAGAAGAAATCAAAATATCACAAAGTATTGAGTTCCTTTGTCGTGGGAGGTCATCAGGATGACCATGGATGGCCAGAGTGGGAGGGAGACTCCCCAAATCCCCAGGAGAGCACAACCAGTCAGTTGTATTGTAGGTGTACAGGTGACCAGGCACTCCACAAATCCAGGTAAACCCCGGGTCAGCTTTACATGTTTATGAGTGTTTTCCCTTTGACTGCTTTACCTTCTCATGTGAGTAAATGATGCGCTTCCCCCATTCAAGCCATTGAAATAGAACAATGAGTTCACTTAATTGAAAATAATACACAAGCTCATAATACAACTGGGATATTTTGACAAAATTGGGAAAGTGACTTGTGACAAAGCTTGGGAAGCCCAGGATTCAAATCTCATAGAAGAGTGTGACCAGAACACAGGAACGCTCCCCCCCCCCCAGGGTTCAAATCTCATAGAAGACTGTGACCAGAACACAGGAATGCTCCCGCCCCCCTCCCCCCCCAAAAAAACAAAACCAAAGCCAAAACAAAAAAACCTCTTTATCTACCAAGTCTTAATGTGAAACTAAACAATTATGGAATGAACTTGACTTTTACCTATGTACTGGAGATGGGCACTATAGAAGAACCTAGAAGAATCAGCATGTCTATCTAGGGAAAGGCAACAGCAGAGAGAAACAACAGAAGCAGCCTAATAAATAGGGCTGCCAGTTTCAGCAATATGTGGACATTCTTGTGCTAAGTAAACCCCTTACCTCAACTCAAATCTAACTGGGAGTCCTCTATTCTCTATGCTAACTGCAAATATCTCTTCACTCCAAGCATAATAAATAGACTTGAGCACTGGGCTGCTTGTCTGCTGAGGGATGGAGGTTTAGGGAGTAAAGAGTGAGTGTGCCATAATCAGCTAGTTATGTCTGCATTGGCACAGACAGAGGAAACAATGCCACGGGCTCCATTTATCTATGTAAGATCTTAGGCTCCTCTTCCTACTTTTCATATTATGTTTTCAGGACCAGAAAGAAAAACTTGCCCAGGCCCAACCCCAAGCTCATGGCTGGGTTGGATAAAGTCTATATTCATTCTCCTTGTGGCCTGCAGAAAACCAAAGCAGAATGTCACCCATGCCATGATTATGTGATTCCAGAAAATCCTTGTCCAGCATGACTACCCACAGCATCAGCCAGGGCACACACAGCCTGGCTGAGCACCACCTGAACCAATTCATCCAAATGTTGGCATGTGGATGTCCTGGAATGCCAGGGAGAGAAACAAAACCCACTTGTGGTAAGAGTGTGTAGATGTCACTGTGACAGTCACACTCTGAGACCGGAGGCATTGTGGCCGGAGGCTTCATGTTGTTGATAGAAATGAAAAACAAGAAGCACACCATATCACAAAGCAAGCATTTCACTCAGAGTTCATTCAAATGAACAGATTTGAACTGACTGTGATTGTTTTCTTAATCTTTCCCTTTCTTCTTCCCTCATTCTGGGTCCCGGTTTCCTTATTGTTCCAAAGAGGAGCCTGTGCGGGGTAGTTTTCATTTCAGATCCAAGACTTCGTGATTTTATAATTAACTCTGTGTTTAATTTACAAAGCAAAGAGAAAGCCTTTCTTTAGGCAAGAAAATGAAAATGGCTGGAGAAGAGCGCCAGCGCCAGAAGGGCTTTCCACCAGTTCAATCACAAAGACGTGTGTTTACCCTAATTGTTTTATAGCCCCATTTAGATATTAGCCTTTTACTTTCTGCTCTTTTTAATCAAGTGCATTCATTAGTTTTCTCATCCACTCAGCGAAGCTTTATAGTCTCGAGGATGTATAGATGTTCTCCTTTGACCCAGAAATCCCACTTCTAGGAAGTACATGGGTATAAGTGTAACACATGACCAATGTTAGTCCAGAAGCCTAGAGCTGGTCCAGGCATCCGTCATCAGGGCTGTGTGGACTCTGGCACAGCCATGCCGAGAACTGCTAGACATCTCTGGGAACAACTAGGATCGTCACTCTGCAGTGACGAAACTGTGAGCTCAGGAGAGTTTGGTGAAAGAGGAATGCCAGCAGGGGCAGCTCGCTGTGCGGGGAGTGTGCCCTTTCACGGAAGAAAGAAGAGGAAGAGACAAACACGCATCAGCAGGAAAGAAGCTGGAAAAATAAATATTAACCTTTCTTAGAAAAGGTCAGCTATAAGGATGACACAGGCAGCATGGCGGAACCCGGGTAAGAGCCAGGAGCTCGCCAGTGTGCCGGTGGCTCCATGGGATTGTCACTCGAGAACCAGACGAAAGTTCTCTATATTTGAAGAGGTGAAATTGTTCAGCTGGAAGGGATTGATCAATCCCTGGAGTCTAGAAACACAACAAAGGAGCCCTGGGAGTAGATGAGTGCTTACAGACCTAGAGTCTGTCTGTCTGTTGGATTGTGTGTGTGTGTGTCTCCGCAGTCTCACATAACCCCACACACCTGCACATGAGTGCACATGCATGCCATCTCCAGTTCTCAAGTACTTTGAAATTAGCTTGCAGATATCAGGACAGCTCACTCCTAGAGGACAGAGTACTAGTGTCTTACAGCACTGCAGTGCCTTTACTACACGTGTGAAAAGGACAGTTACGTTTGTAATCATTTAACATGGGATCCATGTATCAATTCTGTGATTTCCTCTAAAATTCCCTTCTTGTTTTCCAAATCCAGGGTTGGAGCTACACTCAGGCTGCTCACTGGTATTTTTGCACACTATTTTAGCCTTTTCTGTCTAGAACGCTCTCCTGCCTTTCTGTGGATCCTGTTGTTTTCCATAACATCGATTGCTTTGATGAATACAGGCTGGGTGAGTCGTAGAATGTCCCTCATGCTCAGCTTAGATGCTTTTATTACATTGTAAAGTTCTGTCTTCAAGTTCAGCTCACTGGGAAAACCCTTAGGGGTAGTGAACCCCAGTAGCAAGGGTGAGTATGCCCAGGCCTCAGGAACTGGCTCCAAAATATCTCCCACTAGGAAGAATTGGGGCTGCTTGAAGAAATACTTACTTTTAAGAACTGCAAGGTGTCTATTGGGGACTGTGGCAAGGATGTCTGGTTAGCAAGGCCCTGGGTGCTCGCTCTCTGCCCCCTCCCCCCATATATGTGTGTGTGTGTGTCTGTTTGTCTCTGTCTGTCCCTCTCCTTGTGTCTCTGTCACTCTCTGTCTCTCTGTCTGTGTCTCTGTCACTGTCTCTGTCTGTCTCTCTGTTTGTCTGTGTCTCTCTGTCTCTCTGTCTGTCTGTCTGTCTCTCTCTCTCTCTCCATGTGTGAGTGTATGTCACTGTGTCTTTGTGTCTATGTCTTTGTGTCTTTCTCTGTCTCTGACTCTGTCTCTCTCCCTATCTCATTCTGTGTCTCTCGCTGTCTCTGTCACTGTCTCTGTCTGTTTATCTCTTACACACACACACACACACACACACACACACAGAGAGAGAGAGAGAGAGAGAGAGAGAGAGAGAGAGAGAGAGAGAGA
>JADRCD010234015.1:16751-27216 GCA_019843815.1 Montemys delectorum
AGAGAGAGAGAGAGAGAGAGAGAGAGAGAGAGAGAGAGAGAGAGAGAGAGAGAGAGAGAGAGAAAAGGGTGGGGAGCGCTTTTGCTGATTAAAGAAGCCTGAAGTGTCAAAACAAGACTCTGGCTCTTGGATCCTTGATCCCCCTCTTCACCTATAAATAAATGGGCAATGCAGACGTTTTGGGGACAAGAGGGAAATCAGAATATAGACTATCTATTATGTAATGTGACTGCGGCACCAAATTGTTTCGGTCGTGATGAGCCTATTATTATTATGTAAGAGAATACAACCGTTCTTAGGGGATTCCTGCTACTGTATTGGAATGAGACATTATGTCTTCAAACCACTCAAAAAAAAATAAGTGGCTATATATGGATGGGTATGAGAGGGGGTGTGGAGTGTGTGTGTGTGTGTGTGTGTGTGTGTGTGTGTGTGTGTGTGTGTGGTGCAGATGTGACACAGGTGAAAGGGGATAAGGCAGGTGGAACAAGATTAGCAAGTGCAAACATCTTTTGGAGTAGGGTAAAGGGCATCCGATATTCATTGGACTTTTGGGAGAGAGAATTTGGGGAAAACGTAAATAATGCAGCATACACCCTCCACAGTAAAGATGGCTGCCACAGACGGAGTGCACACCATCACAAGTTCCTAATGCTACTTACACAAGAGAGTGGGGCTACCAAGAAATTCTGAGAGAAGCACAGCGGCTCCTGGGGGGCTTCTTGGATCACAGCCAGACCCTGGGCTCCCAGCTTTGCAGAGGGAGCTGATGTCACCAAGCAGGGTGGCAGGGATGGGTAGGGCGGGCTATGGATGTGTTTGTTAGAAACTGTGGAAAGTCTTCCCAGGGAAGTAATGCTTACTCTGTAAATGGAGGCCGATCATTTTCTGGGCTCTGAATGAAGGATTGGACCATTTTGCTGGGCTCAAGTCCCTCCCACTCATCACTGCAGGGACAGCTGGGTGGTTTAAAAGTCACTGAAGACGGGCAGGGTGCCCCTCCCCAATACATACCAAACCAACATTCCATACTCCCAGACCAGGGGATGGAACACCCTGCCTGAGAACTTGGGGGAAGTGGAGAGATTTGTGTTTATATTCCCGTTCCCGCATGATGTCTAAGCATCTAACCTAGGGTTGTTTTCCTCAAGGAGAGCCCTTTCTGCTGCTTGAGGTTCAGTCACTCATCGTGGAAATGCTAAATAATTAAAGATTCTCTGTAAACTGATTCAAAGCAAAAACCTTCTGTATAATTCACAAGTAATGCAAGCTCTGTGCCACTAAAACAACTAGTTCATTTATTATAAGACCTCTGGGGTGAGCTGAGAGTAGGCCTGGCAGGCTTGGCTGACATCGATTCACCAAGACCTGGTCTATCTAGCCTTGGAGTCTGAAAGGATCATCTCTTTATATAAAACAACTTATCGGGTAGGGAGTAAGTTTAAGAGGGATATGCACCTGCGTGTACTTGGCTTTGTGTGTATACATGTGCACCGTGTGTATATTTATATGTCTCTGTGTACATGTATGCATACATGGGTATGCCTGTGTGTTTGTGTGCCCCTGTGTATGCACATCTGTGGGTGTGCTTGTGCCTTTGTGTTTGTGTGCCAGTGTGTATGTGTGTGTATATGCCCATGTATATATGTTTGTATGTACCTACGTGCTTCTGTATACATGTGCCCCTCTGTGTGTGTGCTTGTGTGTTCCTGTGCGTAGATCCCTGTGTGTATATACATGCTTCTGTCTGCATGTGCCCCTGTATATGTGTGTGTGTGTTTGCCTATGTGTCTCTGTATGTGTGCCTCTTATGATGTTTCACCCCAATACAGCAATACAGTAGCAGGAATTCCTTAAGAATGGTTGTATGCTCTTACATATCAATAGGATCGTCACCACCAAAACAAATCTGTGCATGTGCTTCACCTCTCCCCTTCCTCTCTCTCTGTGTGTATATGTAGACATGGATCATGAGTGACTTCCAATGAGAACATCTTCCATATTAAGAGTCCTAAGCTAGCCCAGGCCCTCTAAGGACCTATGCATGCTATAAAGAAATGGTCCAGAGTGTCCATGGCCTCTGGGAGCACAGTCAGTAGTCAGTTACAGCAGTGCAAGGCTGTGGTCTCTCTGCATCTCGCTTTCATCATCTGGATACAGCCTAACCAGGACCATCTCCACCTCCTGCCTCTCCTCGCAGTGCATGTGTGAGCGTTCAATGAGACTGTGGGACAGACAGCAGCCCAGCGACTGCCAACAGCCATTCTGGAGCTGTGTAGGATGCCTTTGGGAAACCATCCGGTCTCTGCGTGCCTCAGTTTCCCCATCTGTGAGGTGAGGGGAGTAACAGTGTGTACTTTGTAGGTTTGGCACACGAGGAGGAAGAGGAGAGAGCTCACACCGTGTTAGGAGCCAAGCTTCGGCAAAGGCCATGGTGATGGAAATGGACAAGCCACCTAGGCTGGGACAGGCAAAGCAACCTGCCTGGGTCACCACAACAGTCACCAGTGTCTGGATCAACACCTCATTTACCTGCCAGGAAGCACTGCGCCGGATATTCTCAGGCCCCACCCGCCTGTATGTTATGGGGGGGGGGTGGTCTCTTCTTCCTTCCCTATTCGAGATCTACTACAGTTGCACCCACCACAAGCTGCCATGCCTCTACTGTAAGTAGTTCGAGTGATTTATTTATTTTAAATGAATTATTTACACCCTGTAGGCTTCCAGAAAGCAGTGGAGGTGGCTGGTGGGGAAAGACACATCAGCAACGAGGACACTGGAGTTACACACCGGGAGCCGCTGTTACATTCGATGCTGTGGTCTTGAATTAAAAATGGGGGTCAGAACCTTGAATTGAATCTTCAATCAGATTGACAGGGAAGATATGGGCCGAGTCTGTGGCAGGAAGAGATTGGGAACAGCTAGGCACTCGAGAGCTTCCTCTTCCGTCCTTAGCCAGCTGCTGCTGCTGGAGAAAACCAGAAAGAGAACTCGTGCGTGCCCTCTAACAGCCTGTGGGCTGGCCCCGCCTTCCTGGCAGGTTCTCTGCTGAGTGGATTGTTCCGAGTCACCTTCATGGTTTCTGATAGTTCATTTTCCGCACGCAACTTTGAGTCCAGAGACAAGTGGAGACTTATAAATCCTCAAGAATTTCCCTAGCCAGTGTCTGGCTGGCATCTCAGATCACAGGTGCATCCACAGGACATGTGGGGGTGGGGGTGGGGTCACAGTTCAGTCTGTAGAGGAAGTCTGTGTGTCACACTTTCCCTGTCCTCCAGTCCTTCCCCGCGCTCCTGAGGAGGGTCAGTGTTCTTGCTCCTTCGCACAGACGAGCTCAGGGAGGCTCTGGAGGACAGTAACCTGCTACCCTGCTAACGAAAGCACTCAGAAGCACAGTTGTCTCAAGCTTCTCAGTCTCAGTGCTCTGTTCTAGTCATTGCGCCAAGCTGCCATGTTTCCCTCTCTTGGGGTGACAGGTTTCATGTGCTGAGCTGGTCGGGGAGAGCCTGGAAGGTCATCCTGCAGGTGCTGTATCTAATGAGTGATGGGGCACTCAAAAGTCTCAGCCCAAGCCCGTGGGTGAGTGCATGGGTGAATGAACGAACCAGTGAGAAGAGGGCCCCTCCAGCTCTTCACTCCTTCCACCAAATGCAATGGCGATTTAGATCCTAAAGCCAGTGAATCCCAAAGGCCCACCCACATGCAACTGTGGTATGAACTCTCTGTTCTAACCTCACACGCATGACTGGGCAGGACTCTGTCCAGCTTCAGGCCATGGCAGAGAAGGACTTCTAGGCAGGAAGAGGTCTAGAAGTCTTAGCCAGGTCTGTGGGGTGCCACAGTAACATGGGGGATGAAGAACTGGGGACTGTCATGACCCTCCTCTGTGTAGACGGGCTTGGGAAGGGGAAAGAGAGTACAGTAGAGCTGAGAGATAGGAGTGATCCGGTAAGTTACCAGCGAATTCCAGAGAAATAAGGAAAGATTTCATGGAAGGAACCCAATTAAAGGCAGGTCTTACAAGGAAAAGGGAAGGGGAGGTTTGGCAGGCAGGGAGTGTTGCCTGAGTGGACAGCTGAGCACCTAGGCTCAAGGCATTCTGGGTAGCCCTAGTCAAAGGTCAAATGAGTAGCAGGGACAGGCACCATTCAGCGCTGGCTTTCTTTACCCTGAGCTCTCCCCACCATGCCCTTCACCTCTCTCACTAAGTTCTACAGCCTTGTGACAGCAGCAGCCTCTCTGATGCCACAACCACTGGCACTGGTCCTGCCTGCCTGGAGACAACTCCCCTATTTCTTTACCATGAAAACCAGCTAATGACTCCTCTCTCCTACCAAGAGCATTCCAGCCAAAAGTTGCTGGCCTTTTCCTTGCCCGGCGTGTGATATCCCGCCCAGTTGAGTCAGACAGCTGGCCTTTATTGTACCTGGCATCCTATCACGTGGTGACCAGTGAGGCCTTTCAAAAGTCCTCACATTCCTGGAGGAGTCTCTCCCAACCTTTCCTCTGCTTGGCCCACAGAGCCTGCCTCTAATATTAATATGGGGTCTCTCCTATGCCTTCCCTTTGCTGGGTCTGCAGAGCCTGCCTCTAATATTAATATCGTTCATTCTTTCCCTCCCTTCTTTTGTTTTTAATGACTCCAGAAGGCAGAAGCATCTCATAGATTATTAATGTTCTAAATGGCCCCTCTGGAGACCAGTGCCAAGAAAGGCTCCAACTGCTCTGGATCATTGGCCTCTGTTCTATTTGTTAGACAGCAGCAGCCTCAGCAGGAGCAATGCTTCGGTGCCTAATCACACTGCCACCCTAAATGCTTTCCGGTCCGCTGCGCCCTCTGTTGCAAGGGCATGGCAGCCATATGAGTTGGGCCATGGCAGGGTGTTGGCCTGCTAGGCTTTGACTCCTTGGGGTGGAGAAGCAGAAGTGTGAACTTTGAGTGTCTGGCTGCCAAGTCCTCCTCCACCCTCCACCCTCGTGCTCCAGGGGTCCGAGGGGCCAAGGCAAGCAAGACTTGCTACCCATGCAGAGCAGAGAGTGATTTCAAAACTCTCATCAGACGCCACCAGATGTCTGTCTGCTCTGACTAGAGGAGCCAGGGCCATCAGAACAGCAGCTCCTGTTTCATCATTCATAAAAAAATGCTTTCATTTGGCTAAAGGGAGAGAGGCCCTCCTTCACTCTTACTACATCTGCAAGAAACAAAAATCAGGCTTGCAATGCCCGTTTTACAGAAGAGGGAGTCTGAGAGATGAGACAAAGTTACCTAGCAAACCTCAGTGAGCCAAGGGATGGCGCTTTAATGTCAAAACCAAGCAAGATTTCCAGTTTGGGGAATAGAGTCCTGAATGTACTGGCTCTTTACTGGCAAGGGGTCTGCAAAATCTATAAGGCCCCGGTGCCTTCCCCCAATCTAACGTCACAGGACTTTATCCAGGGAGACAGCTCCCATGGCAGCGAGATCTTTTCTGGCCAAGGAGCTCCTCAGGAGCATGCCAAGGCTGGCTAGGAGGCAAGGTGGGCTGTGGGAATTCCTTCCCGGCGCCTGGCAAAAGGCATCTAAGAGTTAATAATTTACTGCGGAGCCTTTTAAAGGACAAGCTCCTTGGGATGCAGTTCTTAGGAGCTGGTGTTTGCTGTTCTCATGAGCTGCCCTTTAGCCTGAGAGGAATCTGACCTTATTTTCATCCTCTTCACTGTAACAGTTCACCAATCTCCTCTGTGGCAGCAGTGACTGCGAGCTGAAGCAGCTGCCCTGCTCCTGAGGCTCGGGAGGGAGGTCTATCCTACTCTGAGACTACTTTGGCCTGACTCTGCCTCCCTCCATGTCCTGGTCACGCTATGTAGTCTTCATCTTCCCTGCTTCCAGTTCCTCTCCTCAGCCCAAGCGTCAGAAGGACAGACAAAGCTCGTGGGCTCCGTGCGTATGAGTGAGTGTGTGTGTGTTGTGTATGTGAGTGTGTGTGTATGTGTGTGTGAGTGTGTGAGTGTGTGTATGTGAGTGTGTATATGTGTGTGAGTGTGTGTATGTGAGTGTGTGTATGTGAGTGTTTGAGTGTGTGTTTGTGTGTGAGTGTATGTCAGCGTGTGTATGTGAGTGTGTGTATGTGAGTATGTGTGAGTGTGAGTATGTGTATGTGAGTGTGTGTTTGAGTGTGTATATGTGAGTGTGTATGTGTGTGTGTTTGGGAAGGGTAGATTTTTGTCAGCAGAGTAGGAGGTGGGATTCTGAGGATGGCCCTGAAGGTCTGCTCAGGTGATTAAAGCTCAGCAGGTCAGGGGGTGGAGATGGCTGTGGCAGAGCCAGAGCACACCTCAGGTGTCCTTTGCGTCTGGATGGCAAGTGCTATGTTGAAGGTGCTTGAGTCACCTGAGGGCTGGTGAGATGGGGGAATGGGTACGGCAGGGCATAGGTGTCAGGCTGTGCCGGGGGTCTGAGGTTCTGGAAAGAAAGGCAAGATACACAGCAGCGGGGGGTGGGGGGCAAGAACAGAGAATGCCTAGGAGGAGACCCACAGGGAAGAGAGCATGTCGGGTAAGGGTGCAGCCCCCCGAGGAAAGACACCTCTAAGATGTCCTCACGGAGGATGAGCAGGGTTCTGCTGGGCAAAGGGACCCTGGAGGCTGTGGGAGCAGTGTGCTCTGAGGCTAGTAGCACGAAGACGCAGAAGGTAGGCTGGAGGCTTGTCACACCATACAGTGGGGCTTTGCCTTGGTGGCACAGTTCAATGTGCCCAGCAGTCTTTCACAATGCCCTCGGCTCCTCATCTCCCCACCTGTGCAGCAGGGGCAGCATTCACTGAGGATTCCTAGAGAGTCTGCAGGATCAGAGTGCAGGGCGGTCACCTGAGCCGCTGGCACCGGGCTGGCCCCAGGATGGAAAGTGGGTCACTGAGAGAAGTCCACGAATCCTCTAACCTGGTCCTGCAGTTCTTGGAGGTCCAGAGTTTGCTCCCTGAAGATAAGCATGTCCCTACCCAACACCCCAACAGGGGCTGCAAGCTATCAGTCTGACCCACAGTCAGTCTCCCCAGAGCCTACCCTAGCTGACCCGGCAATGCTCACTTTGGGCAACTGGGGTGTGGTACAGCACTATCCTCATGGTCTAGATATGCGATCATGTCTGAGCTGGGAAAGCTGAGGGGAAGGAAGCTCCATCTATGTGGCTACAAGGAAGCAGCCATCCATGCTGGGCGAGCAAAGAACTTAGAATGAGGCTGCTGTGAGAGGTAACCTCTCTCATGAGATCCAATAAACTCGTCAGTTCCCTGGGGTGGGCTGCAGTGACACTGCACTTTGGTTTGTCCTTGGGTCTTTAGGAGGAGGTAGCTGTTCACATCTCTCCCAGAGAAGGAACTTTAGCCAGCTCTGTGATTTCACAGCCACAGATTGCCTGCAGGAGTTGAAAAACCTATACTCTCTAACTTCCACGTGCCCCCTGCCTCTCACTCCTGTATCACAGATCACCGTGATGTTCCCAAACAGGCATGCAGCTCCCGAGATCCAAACCCCACCCTCTTCTCCAGTCCCAACCTGCTCCCTTCTTTGATGGCCAGCTAGCTCCTTCCTGGTTGTACCCTAATTAGTCTCTCCCTTTGTGATGCCCAGATTCGAGTCCTGTATCCTGCCCAGGATCTCCCTGGGATGGGAGAGGAATAAAGTTACCCTTCCCTGGTCCTCACATTGAGGTGTGGGAATCTAGGCTCCCAGTGGCTGAGTGACTCAGATCAGGACAAACACAGTGAGAGCCTCCCTCGCAGCAGGCCTGATTCAAGAAACACAGCAAAAGGCAAAAGTTAAAATTAACCTGTTTCAGCACCAGCATGCGTTTTCACCCGGCGGCAGGCGAATCCCTATTTCTGTGGCCCAGGAAACAGAAACAGCCTACTCTCATTCCAGCATTCCAGGTGGGTCTCTGTCCAGCAAGGGTCCCACACCTTCAAGAGACAGTCAGGGCTCCTTATGCAGCCCACACCCTACAACCCATTTCTGAAAAAAGTCAAGGTATGCAAATCCTCCAACAGCTGCAGACCCACCCACCCTTTGTGGGTGAGCTCAGCCTCCAGATAGGGGCAGAAGCAGCTTGGGAGAAACATAGCTTGGACCATAACACATGGATGTACAGTTCCTGTAAGTGAAGGAGGGGGGCAGGTTTCCAGGCTGGCAGGCCACTCCACCAGGATCCAGATCTGCCTTTCTCCCTACATTCAGACTCTGCAAGGCTAGAGGAGAATGGCTCCCTTGGGCTTTGTCTACCACGTTACCTCCCAGATCATCAGAGCACTCAGATCTGTCTAGCACTGCCCCAGTTCCCAGGTCTCTGGGCCCTTTCACCCTTGCATCCCGCTGGAGCCCTCGATCTGGCCCTGGGATCTGGAAGGAGGCACAAGCAGGGAAGTAGTGGGCTGGCCTTGAGTGGTACCCAAGATGCTGGTTGCAGATACAATGCAAGTCTGCAGAAGGAGGGGGAGATCGAAGTGGCTTGCAGACCTCACTCAGCCCTACAGCCAAGGCCACACTGAGCATGGCTCTCCGTGGAGGCTTTGTTCTTCAGCCTATCTGCCCTTGGCTCAGTGTTTATAGAGCCTCCCGCTATCAAGAAGGAACTCAAATCCAGAGAAGGCGAGGGACTGGGCCAAGGTCTTGCAACAGCTAGGGACACCTTGAGGGCTTAAAGCCAGGTTCTCACACATGCTGGCCTGTGCTAGCTCCCTGGAGGCTGTGAGGTTCGCTGCCCTCTAGCCTCTTCTGTTGAACAGGCCCACACCCGGTGTTGCCTGCTCCAGCTTAGTGAATGATCCACGGTGCCCAAGCCCACCCACATTCCCATCTCCTAATACTTCACTCTTCTTTCACTGATATCCTTTGTATCTCATCTGCCTGCCCCCTCTCCTGTTACCGCAGTGACCCCCTGTCCAACACCAGAAGAGCTCATGTGGGCCAGGCTTAGTAGGTCCTGCACCACACCTCTGCCAAGACCTGGACTCAGGGAAGGTCTCTGTTGACACTCTATCCCTGTCCGGACTTCTCAGCCCCAACCCTGAATACTGCCCCCAGACATGCAGACTCTTCCTCTTTGCCAGATGCCTGTCTAAACTAGTTATTTTGTTCACTCTTTTGTACTTCACCCAGCAGCCCTTTTCTACCCTTCAGATCTCAGATCGACTGTTACCATCTCCCAGAGGCCTTTGCTGAGTGCCCACAGAGCCACTATTTAATCCTCCCCCCCCCCCCACTTATTTTGATCATAGCCCTGTCTTCTTACACTAACCTCACTGCAAGGGCTAGACTAGTTGAATTCAGATCTGGCCTTACTGCTTATTAGCTGTGAAACCTTAGGCAAGCTCCATAGCCCGTGTGTACCCCATCTTCCTTATGTATAAAATGGGGATGATAACAGATAGTAACAAAGACTGAGTTAATGCACGTTAGGGTTTATGATAGTGCCTGGTGCCTGGCAGGCTTCAGGGACCATCCTGAGGATTACTGTTACTTCCTTGTTTACTGCCTGGCCTCTTTCCCGTATCAAGCTCTGACATAATGGAGACCATTTCTGCCCTTCACTTCTATATCCCCAGTGTTTACCAGAGTTCCAGGCAGAAATAAAGTTGCCCCCCCTTTTTTTTTTTTTTTTGGTTGATTAGATTAGAAGGAAGGGTGACAGACGTTAATAGGTGAAGGGGTAGATGGACAATAGATAATTGGTCAGATGGCTAGATGGGTAGCTGGATGGATGATGGGTGCATATATGATGGATAGATTGGTAAATAATGATGGATGGAGGGGTAAATAGATGATGGATAGATGGCTGAATGGATGGACAGACGGATGGATGGACAGACGGATGGACAGACGGAATGTACATGGGTTACTATCATTTGCCCTTGCAGTCGTATGTTTCTTTACATCTCCATTTTAAGTAGCAGCTCTCACTGCTGAGCCTCACCTACAAGCAGCAATACACCCACTGAAACATTCGATCGTGCAAAAGTGGTAAAAAAGCCAATACCTGGCCAGGAGCCTAGAAATGGCTTAATGAGGTAAAGAGCAGCCTTGGTCAAAGGAGATCTTCAGCGGGAAAGAAGATCTGGAAAGGAAAGGTTAGGGGGCACCTGACACACGGTGGGTGGGCTCTGAGGGGGCCCTGGGTTCCTGTGGGGCTGTGCTATCTGAGGGTGGTGCTCTCTGGGGCTGCACTGTGGGTCAGTGATGAGAACAGAGGTGCAGAGGATCATCCAGACAGTTGACAGAACTTTATGGGCCTGCAAGTCTGTCTGGGGAGTCAGCTGTGAGCACCGAGGCTTCAACACATGAGATAGGATCCACAGTTAAAGGACTCTTAGTACATTAGAAGAACAGGCCAGGGGTCAGGTCAGCAGCGAGGGCCTCGGGTGCCAGTGCAGCTTAGGAACCACATTACTCAAGGCCCACTCCTGCTCGCAGCCCACAAAGACAATTCCATGTC
>JADRCD010234016.1:4104-24813 GCA_019843815.1 Montemys delectorum
CAGTGGAGAATGGGAGGAGAGTGCGTCTTTTCTTGTAGATATGCCAATTGGATAAGTTTTCTATAGCAAAGGCAAAGATTTAACAGCTACTAAGATTCATTTTATTTTATTTATTTATGTCTTTTTAATTGTTAAGTGTTGAGTGGTCTCAGAGACTCTTCCCAGACTCTAACAAGACTGCGCAGTTTAAAAATCTCTCTGTGGGCTCACCAATGAGGAAGGAACTTGGAATGCTAAGGGTTTACTTCTTTTAAAACAAGAAAGTATTGCTTGAGAGGAGAAGGCAGACTCAAATTGAACTTCGCAGTAAGCTCACTGCTCTGGGCCCAGCTGTGCCTTTGGACATCCTCACTATGTGTCTAAGGCTTACTGGGATTTTGTCCTTTGTAGCTCTAACGTATGGAAGAAGAATCAGTCTCTTCATCCACTCCTCACACTATCAAGTTCTGCAGATGCAGGTACCTACTACTGCTACCCTTGGTGTCAGCACAATTCTGACTACTGTCTAGGATCCTCCAAGCTTTAAACACTTACCAAATGACAAGTCTGCCAATGGATTCAAATCACAAAAAAAATGGAAATTAATGCTTCACCAGATCTCCCTGATTTCACATATCAATTCTGTACACTAAAGGCCTCAGAGATTTCAAAGAGGCAGAGAAAGAGCATACAAATACTTATAGTGATAGCAACATAAGGGAAAGCTGCTAGGGGCAAAAATGATGCTTAAGAAAAAAAAAAATGGAAACCAAGCAGAAGTCAATTGAACTAATTGGAAGAAGGCAGGATGCTGAGTGCCCCTGGCAGAGGACACAGGATGTTGAGTGGGTTCTGACAGCTCTGTGGCTTATTGAGGATCATTAACTGATAAGTACAAGTATGACATAGGGTGGCTATTGAATTTAATGAGTGAGACTCTCTGGTTGGCAGGGGCTAGTTAACAAACTGTCTTAAATAAATCTGGTATAGAGAACTGAGTTTTCTTTTTAAAAGATGGCTCTGGAGAGACCATGAAAGACAGATTGACAGATATGAGTCCAAACAGAAAAGCCAATTTCATATCTTGCCAAAATACAGATGGAAAGGATGGCTCAAGTCAAATGAAGCTTTGGAATAAGACTGAGAAGACCCTGACAGGGCCTTAGGAAGGAGAGTGCTCCAACTATGTCTGGGCTTATGCTTCAGTATCTAGCTTTCAACTTTGAAAGTTATCACTGATTGATAGTTCTGGCCTAAGTCTTAAACTTCTCTATTTTACCATGTCACTATTATCTCACCCAAGTCAGAAATTACATATTACACCACCAAAAAGATAGATCTGTATTGAGCATCAGGAGATATTATTACACATTATTTTAGTACATGATATCTATGAAGTTAGTGTCCCACATACCTACCTGTAGACAATATGCCATATCTACACTATCCAAGGGCTTCACTTTCATTGCCAAACATTATACATGCTTTTTTCAAGAAGGGGGGGGTTGATCATGAAAGAAACGGACATATTTACATCTAGCAGATGATGAAGAAAGACAACATGAACTATTGATAGCAACTTTTTGGGAGAATTGCTGACAATACAGGCCATTTAAATGTTACTACACATACATGAGTAGCAGGAAGACCTTAAATTGGTGAGGTATTTTAAGATAGAATTAACATGTATAAAATATACTGAAAAGTTAAGATTAAAGTTTGGCTTTTATCCAAATAATTAAGTTGCTTATTCAGAAATAACCCAAAAACATTCAATCGAGGCAAAGTCTACAAAAACAAAGGAAATAGTCACCTTTAGTAACAGGCCCCTATCTGCACTCACAAAATGGAAACATTTAAATGGAAGTGTATATAACCCAGACAATGAAATACATAGATAGCTCAAGCCATGTAAATGATGGGTTATGTTTTCACAAGATGTATAGATATTTTTCTCTTCAGAAACAGATGTGCAAAAAAATCATATCTAATGGCATGGGAGTAATTACATCATTAGCACATAAGAGAAATGAGCTAAGGTTTTGGAGTTCTCAGGGACCTGCCACTACTGGGGTGCACACTCCTATGGCAATAAAACTGGCAGAAGAGAGGGGGTTTTCCATTAAAACTGGAGGAACACCATCCCTTTTCAGTCATATCCTTTATCCTTATTCATTTTTCCCACCATGTAAATCTTGCCACTTTTCAGCACTTAAAAGAAAAACTATTTAGCCTTCACCATTCTGAATTTTTGTTTAATCTGGCAAGAGGAAAGTGAAGAATGAATCTATAATAAAAGCATAAAGTAGACCATGGAATGCAGCCAGGCCAGGGCAGGAGGTGGGAAGTGCAGACAGCCTTTCTGGGTCACAGAGGATGCCAGGAGGGTCTTGCAGGGATTGTGTGCCTGGAGAAAGAGCCAGTCTACTCTTAGTATTTATCAATTGGAATTAACAGGGAGATCTGTGATGTGAATAACCCACTGACCTTGAAGCTTCTCCTATCAGAGCCGATTGTGAATTTGAAACTTCTGGACCTGCCAAAGCTCTCCCTTCCCATTGTGTTTGAAACCTTGGAGCTGCTTGGACATAGATTTGTAGATTTTTACCTTCTTGCCATTGGAATGAGAGTCCTTCACCTTTACACACTATGTACTCCTAGGTAGAAGTCTGGTTACTGACTTTGACTATACCAACACTTAGGGTTTATGATAAGCCCAGAACCTTCATTCGTGATAGCTTCTTCTTTTCATTTGCAAGTTCTCCATCACTTATTAAACATCTACTCAGTATGGCTAAATAGGGAATTCCATGAGGATCAAAATTATTACATAGGTATCAAAATAGACTCTAAAAATTTGACATATGAATTGAGTGTCCAGTTAATGTTTTCATACAAATTGGTATAACCTTGCTATTAATGGGGAAATTTTTTGAAGCTAAAAATATGATAAAAATAAAAATTCTATTTTATAGGTCTAAATATTCATTGGCCAGAAGAATATTTTTTTATGTGAAAGACCTAAAATGTGGTGCTATTAAAATTTTATATTGACAGTTAAAATTCATTTGAAGAAATAAAGTTTTTGTAAGTCATATATATAAAAGCAGAATAACCAACTTTTTTATTGACAATATGAATATGAACAAATAACATAAGCAAGGTGTGGTGCTTCACATAAGAAATGGTGCATAGGTTTGGATATTTGCACACTCGATCCTTAGCTGGTAGTGACACTTGGAGTGTTTTGGAATTTTAGAGAGTTTTTGCTGTGGTTATGATAGACTCTATCTCTCTTGAACCAAGGGCCCAAACAAAGCCATTCTTCTTCAAGTTGTTTTTATCAGAGTACCTTAGCCCAGCAACAGAAAAATAACTGACTCAGACTGACACTTCCTAGTAAACATTTATGTGTGTCGCTCAGTTTATGGAGAGCCTTAAGTAAAGGCTCATATACCAACACGGTTACAAAGAATATTCTTTGTGTTTTGATGGATTTTGGATATTATTGACTAATTCACAACATTGCTTGCAACCTTCTGAATGTTATGGTTAATAACTCTTAAGGTTTTTTTTTTTAATTTGGCTTCACTGTTGGATACATTTGTTTTAAAAGATTCACTTTCTATGCTTTCATTTGTTTAAATGCAATATGATTATTCTGTTGATACTCAGTGTGATTTTATTCACATTAATTTGCTTGAGATCTTCTAAGTTCTTGGATCTGAGGACTGACAGTTTCCTTATTGCAAACATTTTCTTTTATTATGTTTTTAAATATATTTCATCACATGCTACTTCTTTGGAATCACAACCATAAACATATTAGACCGGATAGGGCTCCTTTACAACTGACATATCTGTCTCTTTTATTCTCTTTCTTCTGGCAGGTTTACTCTTAATATTTCTTTAACTTCATTGCTTCTATTTAATTGTTTTGTATCCTGTAGTGTAACATCTGCATCAATACCTTGTGTTAGATGTTCTATTTATTTTACCAAAGAAGAAATAAATGTATATTTAAATTGGTTATATATATGTATATATATACATATATATATGTATATACATATATCAAACAAAATCTTTAGAATAATGAAGTTAATGAGAATGCAGGCCACTTGGAAATTCTTTGCTAGTGGGAATGCAGAAAGCCACAGGTACTCTGAATTGTCCAGTAGTTTTTAAAAGAGTTTATAATAAAGTTTTCATAAGATTGATAAATCCTATTTCCAGGTATTTACTCTACAGAAATTAAAACTTGTGCTTACACTGAAATTTGCATATGAATAGTCATAGAACTTTGTATAGAGTTGCCTAAACTACAAGTGACCCTGATGTTTCACAGTAGGACAATGGATAAGTAAACTGTGCTTTATCTGGACAATAGATGCTACTCAACAATAAAGTAAACAAAATAATGATACAGTCAGGAAGAGGCATGGAGTTTGAGTGGATTCAACAGTAAAATAAAATCAGATGTAAGACGACACATATT
Organism: Montemys delectorum; assembly: GCA_019843815.1. Taxonomy (NCBI): domain Eukaryota; kingdom Metazoa; phylum Chordata; class Mammalia; order Rodentia; family Muridae; genus Montemys; species Montemys delectorum. Next base: position 8,582 of record JADRCD010234016.1, read on the forward strand.
TTTACTATTCCATTTATTTATTATCTGGGAAAGCTGAAACTGTAGAGTAGAGAATAAATTAATGGTTTCTATGAATTTAGCATGATGGATGAGATGACTATATACAGGCAATTCTAGGGAGATTATCAGAGAACTGCTGAGTTAACATTATGATGCCCCGCTACCTGCATTTGGGCACAAGGCCACCTGCTTTGTCACTCCAACCACTGATCTGGATTTCAGAAGAATAAACTGTTTCTTCGTTATGTCTTACTGAGTGATCAATTACTGTTTGTTTTAAACTGTCCAGACCAGTTCTTGGGAATATTGAATACAAAACTAAATAAAATATGGTTTTTCACTCCACACAGAATCAAAGAAAACCTATGCTCATTGATATATGATTCTATACATTTACAGATAACAATTATGTATACTTAAAGTGAAACAACCTATTTGTTAATAAAAATACATTTTACTGTTTATAAATTTCTGAAAATAACTAGGGTATAATAGGGAAACTCAAAATGGAAGACAAATGTTTATGTAACTAATTATATCATAAAGAGAAGATAGCATGCTGACTGGAGTGTAAAGAGCTAGCCTAAAGTATTTTAAAAATAATAATTTGAGTAGATGGTACTAGCCAAGGACACAAAGACTGTCCTCCAATTTGTGTAGTTTCAGATGGTGTAGATTAGCGATTCTGAAACTACTTCATATGCATATGAGTTAAATATAAGTAGGTATATGACAGATAATAAGACCCAGACTTCTCATTTTTAGGGGAAGTTATAATAAATAGGGAAAGATAAAAGGTGAGAATTATGTGTGTGTGTGTGTGTGTGTGTGTGTGTGTGTGTGTGTGTGTGTATGTGTACATGTATATGTATATTTGGCCCCAGTCAATAAGAAAATATGGAAGCAATGACACCCCGGTACAGTAGCATGGAGAAGTTGCTCAGAGTTTCCAAACATATTTTACTTTGAAAAGATCAGAGTTCCTTAAGACATATGTAAAACCAGGAAAAAATGCCCTCACATATCTTTCAATATTATTCTGAGACTATTTCTAGGTGAGATTAACATTTGACTTATAAACTCAATTAAAAAATAGCCCTTGCCGATATAGGTGTCTTATATAGAACACAAACCTAACGGGACATTCTGACTGTCAAGTGTGGACATCTGTCTCCCATATCTGCCTGAGGACTTTATCTGGGACATATGTCACTGAATCTTCTAGTTTTATGGTCTGCAGACTTGGGGCCAAACCTTCACCGATTCTCCCAGGTCTTTATTTTGTCCATAGTATGTCTTGGGGTTCCTTTTGTCTCCAAAACAGATAAGTCAATTCTGTGGAATAGACATAGCTTTATATAACTCTTCTATTGTTTCTATTTCTCTGGAGAACTCAGACTAATGCAGGCAGGAAAACTAAACTTACATGATCCCTCATAAGCATTGAGGTCATGAGGACATTTCTGAAAGATTGCTGTTCTAAACAGCCAGAGCTATACTGATTTGAGTTGGGAGGATAATACTGACTTATAAGCCAGTGACTAAGTATCTATAGGTTTAATAAAATGAGTTTTCAAATAGGGTAGGATAAGTGCTACAGATGGCTAGATGTGAATACCGCCATGGTGGTGTGGTTCTGTCCGGGATCTGGGACTACAACCACAGAGATAACTAGGTGGGGAACATTGGTGACTTTGGAAAAGCACGAGTTTTCCAGAGTGTGTTTTTAATGATGGGAGGAATTATATAGTGCTTGATTGTGGATGGAAGCAATGTCTCTAAGAACACATATTGGTGGCTGCTATTTATTCTAAGGAAGGTTGCTGACATTTGAGGAATGGAAGCACAGGTCAGCTAAAGGAGAGGGAACTTGGGAAGGTTGTTCGAAAGGCAGAGAAGGCTGGCCTGAGACACAGTGAGATTTTACTGGGTCCACTTGACTTTCATGAGCAGGACTGCACAACAAATCCATCTCTTGGACACCTGTTTGTTTTGAGTCTAGTGCTGCAAATAGTTATTTGCAGAACTAATCCAGATTTTATATGTTCTTAAGTTGTTAAGAGAGATTGACAGAGCTGTGATGATGTAGACTCAAAAGTAGAAAGTTGACTCATTTTAGATATTATGACATTACAGCTATACATTGGACTCAATGAAGGAGAGATCGGGATGATGAATGAGGAGGAAGAAGAACTTAAAAACTAGGAAGTAGCCCAAAGTTCTAGATGTGCAAGTCAAGCATGGCATGCACGTGGCCCATGTATCTTTCTTTGGCAGAGGTACGGTTTGTGATTCAGTTTTCGGCATTCCCTCCCATCAGCTAAGACAATAATAGATGGTCATCTGTTGTCCTGTCCCCTCTTAATTCTTTTCTCATTATTTATTTCTATGATTTCTTTTGGAAAAAAAAAAAGTTGGGAGGAAGAATAGCCAGAGTGCTCTTTCAGTAAAGTTTTATGAAGTACTGAAAGTGATTGTCCATTCATCATCCTTTGCTTTTATTATTATATCCTTTATATTTAACCTTAAAAATCATGCTGGATCACTTCATTTCTTACTTTTGTCTGCTCTCCCTAATGGTATGTACTCCTATGCTTTAGATTTTATGAATTTCTCTAAATAGGTTCTTTGGTTAAAGTTCCTATTTTGTTGAACCCAATGCTCCTATGCACTGAAGATTTAAGTGAGAAATACTTTCTTCCAGAAAAAAATTCACTGGTTTCTTCTAGAAACTAAGAGTTAAATACCTAAAACCTTATTTAAGGCCCACTAAATGTCTCTCCCAACTTTTGTCAGGTCCCAGGAGCTTGTGCATATTTTGGCTTCCATCATGTACTCACATACCTTACTCTTCCTCTCAGCGCCACTGTTGGTTGCCCCTTGGTACATTTCAACTTACTCTGTTTCCCTTTCTCTATTCTGTTTACCCATATCATAAAAAGTTCTGTAATATATTAAACTTTATTCTTTTTCCATATGCTAAATCTCTTTGATTTTTAGGTAGGGCCTGCTAAAGTTTCTGTCTATTACACCTGAAACAGGAAGTTTTGAGGTCCTGATTTTACTTTAAAAATAGGGTAGAGATGGATAGATCAGTCAAGGAGATGCTTAGATAGGATGAAAACAAACTTTAAGATCACAGAGGATAAAATCTCAGGTTTCCTGTTTCCTATGAAAAGACCTTCAACAACATGCCTGGCCTTGTGAGGTCTCTAGTGGCTATGGATGGTCTGCACTGCAGAGGTATGTGGAGACCAGACAAAATGTATGTAAATACCCAGCAAGTGCTCTTCCCTCAAACCTGACCTTCTAGTGTTTTGCCTCAGCTAATGGGGTCCTGGAGGTATGAGAAACTCACCTGCTTAGGAACAGCTCTGGATGCTCTCTTTCCCAGAACACTCCTGTTATTAAAGACGTTTCAGCTCAGACACACGCATGATTTTATTTATTCTTTTGGTTTAATTAGTTTTGACTTGAAAAAAGGTGTGAATGAAATTTTTGTAACTGCAGATGCAATTAGAAACAAATAAATTACCAAACCAACAAACCAAGTTAAATCTCTAAGCAGACGGAAGATTTTTTTTTAATTTGGGTGCATTTTAGTGGTGGGGATCCTCCACACAACAGTCGGACTTTCAGTGTTTCAAGAGAATGGTGAATTAGAAAGTCAGGGTCAACTTCGAAAGTGTCATGTGAACACATTTGACCTGGCTATGATACAAATGAGGGTGGGTGGGTTTACCCATGGAAGAATGCCTAACACTGCTTCTCTTCAATGAAGATCTGCCTGGCCCAGGACTCTATCATCAAGGCCTCTGTCTAAAGCTAAAGGCTCTATGACAAATCACAGCTCACACCTGACAATAGTCAGGGCTTTAAACTCAACAGGGCAGGGGCTTGAAATTCTGCCAAGCCTTGCATTTTTTTCTGATTAGATTTGTTTTACAAGTTTACAAGGGGCTCCAGAGTGGACCCAGAGCTCTGTGGCTCCTTGGAATTTGGCACTGGGCTTCCAGACCTGACTACGGCTCAACCTCAATTAGTCTGGACAACTAAAATTCCAGTTTCTAAGTCAAAATGATTTCCCTTCACCCCCAAAGTATGTCACCTTTGAAACAAATGGGGAAGTGGGGATGTGCACACAGAAACTGAAGCAGGAGAAGTGAGTTTACCCGTGAGCCAACTGAACACAGTGGCTGGGCAGGAAGAGTGTAGAGCAGATCTGCTGGGTTCATGATCTTGCTTCTACCTACTCATTAGTTGTGTGGCTCAAGGGAACGTAAGTAACCAATGGCCCTCAATGTCCTTAAAGTGGCAATGAGACCAGGCTCACCTTACTGAGTTGCTGGGAAGAGTTAATTGTTAGATGGCATTAGTGCGAGTCTGAGGAGAGCACCTGGCAAACAATGAACAGTTAATAACTAGTATTTGAACATTTGCTAATAGCTTATAATACTTGTCTTGTATAGGCAATTTCATTCACTGGCCCTCTATAATGTCACTGTAGAGAATAGATGCTTGGAACAAAGCTAGCATTTCTCCAACACTCAAGACTCAGAAAAACTTGTTTTTTTTTTTTTTTAAGCCCAATTTTCTTTGTTCCCTTTCAAGTCCTGTTTCCTAAACTACTTTGAATTTCATGAGGTAAATATTGACATATTTTGCTTTCAGAATCAGAAAAAATGTCTAAAAATTATTTGTCTTCTCCATGCCAGCTAATGATATTATGCTGATTTTATTTTGGAATTGAACTAGTCAATAAGCCCTATATATCTCCTGATCTTAGTATAGGCACAATAAGTTTTTAAGATTTGCTTTATTAATTTAATATTAATTAATTAATTATGTATAATTTTGTGTGTGTATGTCTGCATGTGGGTATGTGCATTAGAGTACTGATGTCCAAGGAGACCAAATATATGGAATCCCCTGGAGCTGAAGTTGACAGATGGTTTTGAGCTCCCTGTCATGGGTCCTAAAAACTAAACCCAGGTCCTCTGTAAGGGCAGCAAGTGCTCTGAACACTCAAGCCATCTGTCTAGCATCTACAGTCTTGTAAATGGAGGCCTGATGATGCATCATTCTGACTTGAAATCAAACTTTACATCCCTGAAAGTAAAATGTCCCTTTCTAACACTGTATACCCTCTCACTCTTCTCCCCTGGATCTCAACACAATGGAAATGGAGGAGAGAGGAAAAAGAAAAATCAGAACAAAGAAGAAAATCAAAGGAAATAATATGGGGCAATAGCTCAGTGGAAGTTTTGAGTTTGTGCAGGCATGTGGTATGTAGTAAAGTTGCTAATCAACTACATGATGATTCATTAAGTACATTGGAAATGTGCAAAAAATGGCTGCTTTCATGAACCCTTGAGGTAAAATATTAGGTAATTTCTCTAACATTAAGTGATATATGCAAATTCCAATTAGATGAAAAACAATATGAATTATCTCCTGGATGTCTGATCGAAATGCCTCTTCCCTAGGGAAGGAGGAAGTACAGTAGTATCTCAGAGATGAGAAAGGGCAACTGGGATGCAGATTAATGAAGGCAGTGGTTGTTAACTTTACAGCGAGTCTGTGCTTTAAAAAGCAATCTTCATTTCTTACTCTCCATATATCTTTTGAACTAAGAGACCTGAATGGCTCATATTCTGACTATTCATTCTCTTGCACATTGGTGTTTCTTATTTTGTCAATTAGGTGTCTCCTATTTGAAACAGAGTATAAATAAAATCACCCAAATTAGCCTTCTTTTGTCATGTCATTGTTGATTTACCAGTATCAATGCTTTCTTCTGAGGATAGTTTTCAGAACTAGAATTTGAGCCAGAATAAGAAACAAAACAAAACAAACAAAACAAAAACAGGAAAAAAACTTTAGAAGAGCAAGAAGAGGTGGGAGAAGTTCACTCAATAACATACACGCCAAACAGAAAGCAGAAGCAAATAGGAGGAGGAGGAGGTGTCAGACAAACTTGCCTCATTGAACAGAGTATGTTTCTTTCTTATTTCCCTAAAATACAGAAGAGTGTGTGTGAATCTTGCTCGACACACTGTGCTCAAGTACACACTTATTTTTACCATTCTCCTGCATCATAGAAAATTATCTCCCTTTGCAAATTGGCTTAAGGCTGGGTATACTTGGAGAGTGATATATACACTTTTTTTTGTCCCTAAATAACACCCCACAAGTGTGTTTTTAAAAGCTAGATAATAATAGTAATGTCTTGGTTACTTTTCTTGTGTTGTGATCTGACACTATGACAGAAGCAACTTCTAGAAGAAAGAGTTGGCTTGGGACGTCTAGCTGTATCAGTGACTAGCATGGCAAAGAGCATGGCTGCACACAGACATGCAGGACCCGGAAGCAGTAGCTAAGAGCGCACTTCTCATCCCTAAGAACCAGGCTGAGAGAAAGAGCTAGCTGGAATAGCATGGACTCCAGAAACCTCATCGCTTGCCCTCAGTGACACACCTCTTCCAAGAAGTCATATCTCCAAAGTCTTCCTGAACATTTCCACTGATGGAACACCAAGCATCCTAACACAGGAGCCTCCAGGGCCATTCTTATTCAGACCAAAGCAGCAAGATTTACATGTAAGGAGAAATGAAAGTTCATCTTTTGTCTATGTGATGGATTTGATAAGAACATAGGATGAAATTGCAAAGACTGTTTTTTCCTTATTTTGGCTTTCAGCAATATAAGAAATCCTACTAAAATCCAAATTATCCAACACAAGAGAATGCTTATAGTGGAGAAAAGATAAAAGTGAGGTTTCAAGGAGAAATTTCAACATTTCTTGTCTAATTTTACTTCTTATTCTCCCTACCCCTCCCCGCTAGGAGCTCCAAATAGAAAGCTCCGATATTCCTCTTGAAACCCAAGGAAGTGGTTTTCTCAGTGGTCATATGATTGGTGAACAGAAGAGAGGATTATAGAGGGATTCATATCATTTTAAAATTCGCCACTTTGTGTTTTTCAACTTGTCAGCTCCAAACCACTAGATGGTTGTAGCAGTTTTGAAAAAGAATCCCCAAATCCTTGTGCACACATAGATTTTCTTGATCCTAAAATCAAAAGACACTATGATTATCACATAGGAGGTCCACAAAGTTGGTTGTCACTTACAGAGGGTAGTCTTACTAAAAAATTAAATGAAGGGGAGATCGTGTCTCTACACTTCAACTTCTCATATTTTGGGGTTTCACACATAAAAATCAGTATCATTTGTTATATGTTTTTAGAACTTAAAATTATACTCTTTCAAGTTGCATAAATTTGATTTTATGGAAAATTCAGTTCATGGATCTCTCATCCTAGTTTCAGTGAAGCTCTTGTCATGGGGCAGCATCACTATATGAAGAATAGCATTGGAAGACCCTGTGTCCTAATGTTCTGTAGAGAAGCAAGGGAGATTTCTGGGTCACATTGATGCTATAAGCTGTAAACTTGGATTTTGGGAAACACACACACACACACACACACACACACACACACACACACACACACTGCACTTCTTCTGCTCTGGTCTAACTCTTCCCAGGCAATGCTTGTTAGTTATTACTGCTTTGCAATCAAGGGCCAGACTCAGATCTGAAAACCATGTCTTCCAAGATTGTCAGTGGAAAGAGTTATACATAAAAGTAGTTTGTGTCTTCATAGCAGGACTGACTCATCCTTGTGGGTTGTGAAGTAGGAAGAAAGGGTTTTTGCATATGTCTTGTTTGCTCTTCTTAATTCTCTTGTATGGTTGGTGGGCATAATTATATTAAGCTACCTAAAACAAAACTAATGTGGTATAAAGAAAGAAGAATGGAGCAAGAAATTACTGGTCAAATGACTAATATTTTAAAAAAAAAATTTGCAAAGCACTTGTGCATGTCAATCTTTGCATGAAAGTTTAAGCAAGATCAAACAAGCAAAAACATCAGTGACATGATTTCTGCTGTGAATAGATATGAAGTTAAATAAGCACATATCATGGGGGCTTCCTCTTTAAGACTGAATATTATTCCTTTGTCTCTACGTATTGCAATTTTTGTCCATTTTTTCATTGCTCCTATCTCTTGGGTATTCTGAATAGTGTTGTGATGAACACTTAAATGCTAATATTTTTAGATCCTTTAAAAATTATTTTTGATAATATTCAGAAGATATATGACTGGATTATATATATGGTTGTTTTTACTTCCAACTTTTAGAGGACAAAGAAAACTTTTTAAAATATATTGCCAGCCATACAGCCCCATTTCTTTTCAAAGACAGTTGGTCCTTATATACCATTCATTATCATGAGATATAAGTAGCCTATGTAATCTATAGGGGGTGGATGTGCCCCACCTGTCAGGATAAATGAATTCTCTTCTGCATGCTTATATTGTTTTTTTGTTTGTTTGTTTTTTTTTTCTTTTGTCTTCAGTCGAATGAACAACCTAAGCAAAGACAGGACCACAGGGATGATCCTGCTGCAAAACACACAAAAGAAGCATGTGGCCAGGCAATGGGCCAATGCTAATCAAAGCGTCCAGCACCTGCATACCCTCAGCTGGGGGCTCAGTTCTCAAGAAGAAATCCACAGAAGGCCTGTCAGCACCTTGTTGTGTGTCTTGGGAAAGGACTCTCTAGGAACGTGCCTGAATGTTTCCCACATGCTAAAGCCCACTTCTCAACATTTACATAGCTCCAAAGTGCAGCACAGAATCTGTCAGAACCTGGGCTAGGAGGTGGGCTAAAATTCAAACACTTCCTTTAGCTGAAAGAAGGACCCTTGTGGTACTTGGAGACACATGTGAAGAACAGTGCACATGTTAAAAGAAAGGCTACTTTTGTGGCCCATTTCCTAGGAGTGAGGTCCATGGTCTCAGAAGGACCCCATGCTTGGATCACAGTTCTGCTGTGAGCTTCTCAAAATTCTTAACATAGTTCTAATAAGGAAGGAGTTACATGCTTCCCATTTTCTTTTCTCTTTTTTTTTTTTCCAGTCCAAAAGTTATATAGCCACGCTTCACTCTTTGCCATGCAGATCCAGAAATGAAGAATCTGGCCAAGGGTCCATAGTACTCCAGGGCAGTTAGCATGAAAGAATGGGATATGGATCAGGGAGAACTAAAGAATACAGTCATGTTTTATAAGGAAATTGAGTATTGTGCATTGAACTCAAAGCCCATCATTTTAACTTTCCTAGTCAATATGAAGTGTCACACTCTACCCACTTCGCATTGCTGTTCCATGGACTTTCCTCATTTCTTTTCATTCTTTTAGTTTTAAAGAGCAGCCTAAAAGGCATAAACATACACTTGGAACCAATAGAAATAGAGTCCAGTGTCAGAGCACAGTGCTGAAGGACTTGTGTCTATGCTGATCTTCACTTATCCCGCATGTTCAGAATTCACTTCCAGAGTTGTGTCTATCTGTCTGTCTGTCTGTCTGTCCATCCTTTCTCTACCTTGTCCTATCATCATTCATCCTCCTCAAAATCACAATTGAAGTCCAAGTTTCGGTGGTACTTCTACTTTCGTAGAAGTTGTTATTTATTTATTTATTTATTTATTTATTTATTTATTTTTTCATCAGAACTTCATCACAGAACCGGTTATATTACTTTCAGGGCCCTGGACAAAAGGAGGGCTACTTATTCAAAACTTCCTATGAATTTCAAGGCAGCAACAGCAAGAGAAGTGACTTAAACATGGGTCATCCTAAGCATGGGCTCTGCATGTCCACAGGGCAAATGGCCATGAAGCCCAATCCTCCATGGCCAGACTATGAAATATGTGCTTTTTAAAAGCAGCTCAGCTGACTTGGCCTAACACTAAGAACAGTTCTTGTGAAGCTAGGGATAAGTTCATTTTCCTGAAGATGCATGTTATTTGAATTCAGGAATAGAACCAGACTGGATATGTGAAGGCAGAGGGCCTGATTTCTGGACAGATCATGGGGCTCTTTACTAGGAGCTGATGAAAGCATTGGTTCATTATGACACTGAAGAATGTGACTCCAGTGTCACCTACTCAAATTTACCTACCCTCAAGTTCTAAGCTACCACTCACCTCAAGCCTCCTCTTTACTGAAGGAGGAAGCTGCTTTTTTGCCATTGCCCCAGTGTCTTCAGAGAGCGCAGAGTTGGAGTTAGACATTTTATTCTATTTCACTCATCAACTGGACTGAAAAAAACCTTGTATCTACCTTCTCTTCCTAATCTTCCTCTCCCTGCTCTCTATCTTCTCCCTCTCTCTCCTGCTTTTCCTAACCTTTATGCCTTGACAACTGCTCAGCACATAACAAAGCCATTCCTAAGTACTGAAGAAACACAGGAAAAGGTTCCTGTGAACATTCTGTGTGTATAATGGCAAAAGAATCTTTGCAACAAGAAAACAGCACACATGAACACTGAGCTCTCTTTATAGTGCCAATAGCATAGACAGGGACATTGGATCAGATCTGGATAAACATGAGAGGGATGCCATAGGTTATCTAAAGAGTCCTTCTGAGGAATCTGAAATGGCACTTACTGAGCTCTTCTGATTGACTCTCAAAACGAATGTCACCGTCCCAAGCAGATTGTCTACTGAGCAGATGAGCATTCCCAAGCTTATGTTTAGAGGCAATCAGTTCCTATACCTTAGCTTTTTCCCAGTAACTTTGCTTTCTAATAGTTAAGTATTTATTTTTCTGTTCTCTGAAAGTCTTTAAAATGTATAAACTATTCCACAGTTATATATAGTCAATAAGCATCCAGTGGATGTCTATAGTGTCAGATGTAAGTGGAGGTTTATTGGCATCAAAAGGATGGGAAAATAATCATTCTTTTCATAGTCACATCTCACACTCTCATCTCCTGCTTGTCATTGTGCAAGAGAAGACAAGACTCTCACATATAGCAAAGGTTTTTTAGTGCTATTGAAATCACGCTCCTATGGGAAATAACCAGAGCTGAAGTTTTTCTGTGCTCCTCCTTAGAACATACTTTTACCATTGTGTATTTCTCTTTGTGATAACCTTCAGGTCAATCTATAGTGGGGAATATTGACATCTGTGAAGGTAATTGTCTAATAAAGAGTTTCCCCTTACCATGTTTGCCAAAGTGGGGCTTTGTCATGCTGTTGCCTTCTTATGCATTTTCCTTCCTTGCCAAACTTAAAGCCAGGACAGAATTGGCAAATCCCAACACATTTGGGAGATAACTTACTCATAGTTAAAATTATGCTGCACCGTCATATTTTCTAAATTTGTTTCATTGTTTCGATAATTGCTCATTAGTTGAAATAATTTTTAAGTACATAGGAAGCATGTGAAGAGCAAGGTTCTAAGAGTAGGTTCTGAGTCATGATAGCAGATGAGACTGTCACAAAGTATAGCAAATATTTCAATAACATATATGTGAAAATTAAAATAATTAAGTGTGTGCCTTTATTCCCAATGTGATTTCAATGACCTTGACCTACTTAAAGGAGAAGAAGAAACTGAAGACATACTTTGGATTTCAATGGTCTTCTGCAAAGAAGCAGCCGCATTCGTGTTCACGGACTGGTGGAGAACATCTTCCTCAATCGGACCAGGCTGCAAGAACGGGAGGAGAGACCATGGCACAACATGAGAACCTCATAGCAAGTATCACAGAAGCAAAGCAAGTGAACAACAGCATCACCCTCAGTGGCTTGCTTAACATTTTCCCGATATCAGGTCCCCAGGTGTAGTTGGTTATAGTTTATGTCTTGTATCCATAGAATTAAATTCCAAGGAGCTTTTCTATTGGTCTCAAGAACAATGTATGGAGACCCTGAAGCAGGTGCACATCTGTGTATTAGTCATTTAAACTCTGAGTTATTTGTATCATTTTCTAGGCTCATCACATCCCAGATTCCATCATAATGGTATCAGCAGCTGAGGCCATGAACAAACTCTCAGGGAAGTTGTGTCAGATAGAGTGGACAGTATATTATCCGTCTTTCAGCAGTGCTTTTACATTTAATTGCCTTAAACATTAAATACTTTCTGGTTGAAAGCCATGCATGAGACATTTGTTCCTTGAACAAATTAGAAGCAAAAAAATGTATTAAAGAAGCTAGAGGAAAGAACAGCACAGCTCCATGTTACTTCTATTTTATTCAAAAACCACACTCAAGTCAGCCTCAAGCATGGGATAAATTCCTTCTGTGCAAATCTATGATGATCTTCTGGAAGGAATTTGGCAAACATGTGTCAGAAATGCAGGAGAACTTCTGATAATTTATGAAGCATCTCTATTAGAATCAGGTCCGATGATGCAGATCCTAGACATATGAGTATGAGTGTACTGTGAGGTAGAACAGTTGCAAAGAAAATAACCATCTAGTTTGGGGGACACAGAAAGCAAGCAAACAATAGTAGCAAGACATCAAATCCTAAAAAGATGTTTTCCTAGAAAATTCAAGTTAATGACCTCAAATAAGATGTTGGGCATGGTTGAACACAGTGGCATGTCCAGGAACTGCTGTCACTAGACGTACCAAAGAATAGACTCATCTAAGTTTCTTCATCTGGAGGAAGAAAAAAAAACCTAAGTGATTATAAGTTTCCACTGCATATGGGAGTGAATCTCACCCCCAGGGTCTCTCTGAGTTGATTATTCTATACTTCTATTGAAAACAATAGCACCTTTCTTCCAGATGCCACAGGATAACAGAATAGCTCGGGGATATTTATACATGAGTAAATTCACTAAATATAACTTTGTAGAGTGTTTTTCTTAGCTGCCAAAGAAAATGCTTTAAAACATCAAAAGGTCTGTGTGCAGTACAGTTTAGTGAGGGGGAGAACACCACTGTACCTAAGTCAATGTCAACGAAAGGTTGTGAAATTTTAAATGCTTATTTTGGTTAAAATTATTTTTTTAAAAAAGCAGGGCTTCAGATTGTATCTTTAAGAATATGTTATCCTGGTACTGCCTCTCCTTTCAGAGGAACGATTGAATCCTAAACTGGAAGTCCCTTGGAAAATGGTTTCTGAGTGATTAGGCAGGCTTGAGTGAGCCACTTTGCTCATACACAAACTTTCCTTCCATTCACTTCTTTCTCAGAACCTAGAGAGAAATAATTTTTCATAGCAATAAAACATTTAAAAAAACACTTCATATAGAACTTACATGCAAGATTGGCACAGTTAGTTCTTTCAAAAAATCCTTCCTGAGATTTCAGATAAAAAATGCTGATAAACAGAACTGCATTGTTTAGGGAGAGAAAACTAGAGGCAGATAACAAGTGTAAAAGCCCTGCTTCTGCAACTGGATCACCCTGAGTTCTGTGGGCTTGTTTTTAAGTCCTGGTTAATATAGAAAGTATATGTGGTTCAGCATGTTGAGTATGAAAACACAAACACATCTAAACCCACAATTTTGAGTCTTCAATTAGATGCCATGAAGTTGTACCTACTTGTAAAAGCAACTCAGAGAATTAAGGAAATTAAATTGATCATTTAAGCCTCTCAAACCATTTCCTCATATGTTTTAGGTGAATGTCATTTGAGGGTTTAACCTTCAGTAAATTGCACCAATTTGTTTCATTTTGAGTGTGAGTGCACAGACAGGGCCGGATTCAGAGTGTTTGCACAATGTGGGCTCTTTATTTTCATCCAGTAACTCTGCAGAGAAGGCAATGGGCAGGAGTCTCTCCATTGGCAAGGAAGCAAGCAGCATTTATGGGCTGTTTTCCTAAAATTAAAACCTTGTATGGAGGGACCACAGAATTGAGTTGTGTTTTTTAGAAAATTTGTTGACTCAATCATTCAGAATTATGGGCTCTAAAACCATCTGATTGAAGCATTCCACTTGATAAATATTTATGAATATTGGTCATTATTAGTAATCTAATAACTAAGTAATGAAATAATGCTAAGTAAATAGTAATTTTTAATAAATTTGGAGCCAACATGAGAATACATAGTAAAGCTATGTTAAGTAGTTTGACCAAGAAGATGTAGCCAAAATATTAGCTATTGAGACTAATCAGAATTAGTAAGAGATAAAAAATAAATCTAACTAAACAGTCCACTTTTGCAAACAAAATGTTTCAGAGGGATAAAGCGGATACAGATGTAAGAAGTCTTACACAGTCATCATGCTTCCTGTCAAGCAAGATCATCAAATAAGGTAATTTTCATAAGGTTATTGACATAAATTATATAATTTGACTACAACTCATGGGCACACAATGCTAGTTATCATCTTTATTATGTGCAAGATATAATCATAATTATTCCTTACATGAATTTAGGCTCAGTGATAGAAAAATCTATGTTTCTTACAGCTTTGACATAAAATTGAGGTATTGTATGGGCAAAACTAAGGTGTTTGTTCAGTTTCACCTGTCTGTCACATGATTTCGAAGGACAACGGCCATTTTAAGAAAATCAGCTATAGGCAATTAACTAATGAGCAAGGGAGACTTAGAGGCCAGGGACTTGAGTAGCAGTGGGGTTGTCTAAGGGAATATGGGAAGGGTTGAATAGAGGAGGGAGAACATGATGTAATTATAGTTTAATTAAAAATAAATTGATAAAAGAATTTCAAAATGCTTTAAAAGCAATAGCATGGATAAAATAGAATGAGATTTTTAAAAGTACAGCACTTAAGCTTTAGCCCAATTTGGGGCAAATGAAACCTTCACAATGGGGAACATTAAAGCCACAAACATGGATTTAGGTAAATACTTGTTAATATGTCTAAAAACATTTTGTTTTAATATTCTGGTTCACAACTTGGAATTATTTTAGATATCTGTTATATTTCATGATAAATTATAAATTATAATATAAATAAATATATTTATAATTATAAATTATCAGTATGTTTATTTATTATCAATTAATTGTTTGATTATTTTGAAGTATGACCTTAGTAAAACTCAGTCTGGCCCTGGATCCATGAGCCTTTGATATTAGTCCCCCACCCTTGGCGTTATAGGCATGTGCCACCACACTCAGATCTAAATTTATTTTCAAAATCTTTGGTAGGTAATTTTAGCTTTTAGAGACTTCTAAAGATCATTCAGAAATTTTTATAATATGGAAGACCTCATTCAGGTTCTCCTCATGTTGACTAGTTACATAAATTCTGTTTATATTTCTACTTTATTCCCTATACTACTCTTGATATAAAGTTATATAGTTGATTTTAAGAAACTTTTCAAGTAAATTTTAAATCTTCACAATTTGAGTCAAATTGTAATTATCATTGACCTTGTTAAACAGACATTAATAAAAATAGTTTAAACTATTTTTTGCATACAGATTTGTTGCATACAGAATCATATATAATAATAAGATATTTCTCATTCATCTTCAGTCTGTATAGTGTTTTTGTTTCCTCACTATACTGTCTAATTTTCATACTGTAGTGTTGAAATAAAGAGTGAGAATACTGAACATTTGTTATTTCAGTAAAAAAGTTTTTATACTCTGTCATTGAAACACAGTTTTAAGAAAGTTCATATCTATTAAACATTGTACAATTGTAAATAAACTATAGTAGTATCCTATAAATTCTCTTTTATAAAATATAATACTTTAAAATGGTACAAATAGTTACAAACAATGACAGAGGGGACACTCACAAATGTGATATTCAGAAAAGGTATTATATACTATATATATATCCTTTTTATAATGTTTATAGATTGGGAATTAAAATGTGGTTTTAAAAATCCAAAAATCCACAATAGTGTCTTGGTTTGGAGATTGAATATGGGAAGTATTGCCAGGTGAAGCAGTCTCTGGATTGTCCTTCAGTCTCTGCTCCATAGTTTGTCTCTGCAACTCCTTCCATGGGTATTTTGTTCTCTCTTCTAAGAAGGAATGAAGCATCCACACTTTGGTCTTCTTCTTGAGTTTCTTGTGGTTTATAGATTGTATTTTGGATATTCCGAGCTTCTGGGCTAATATCCACTAAGCAATGAGTGCATACAATGTGTGTTCTTTTGTGATGGGTTATCACACTCAGGATGATATCCTCCAGATCCATCCATTTTCCTGAGAATTTCATGAATTCATTGTTTTTAATAGCTGAGTAGTACTCCATTGTGTAAATGCACCACATTTTCTGTATCCATTCCTCTGTTGAGGGACATCTGGGTTGTTTCCAGTTTCTGGCTATTATAAATAAGGCTGCTATGAACATAGTGGAGCATGTGTCCTTATTACATGTTGGAGCATCTTCTGGGTATATGCCCAGGAGTGGTATAGCTGGGTCCTCTGAT
>JADRCD010234017.1:3052-37478 GCA_019843815.1 Montemys delectorum
CTCTTTCCGTGCTACTGCCCCCTCTCCTTCTCTTAATTAAACCTCTTTACATGGAACTGTTTGGACCCAAAGTGTGGTGCTTTCTGACGAGATCAAAGCGGCCGTTCCTAACAGGGTGGGGCCTGAGGGATTTTTTTTTCCCTCCCACACTGGCATTGTCAGTTGGTGCTGCCATTACTCAGGTCTTCATGAGTGCACGAAGACACTACCTTTGTGTAGCAGGTGCTCTAACCCTCTGGCTATTACAATCTTTCTGAAGGTCTTCAGCAATAGTCCCTCCCTAGGCCTTCAGGGTTCTGTTGTAGATGGATAAACTGGGGTTGGGTACCCCAGATTCTGACCAGTTGTGTCCTCCCCCAAGGGTCTCTGTCTGCTACAAAAGCAGCTTCTTTGATGAGAGGGGAGAGCTACGATTGTCTGACAAAGGCTGAAAGAAAAAAAAAAAGAGAAGAGCTAGATCATTTTCAGATGCTGTATTTTGAGAACTGCTTTGAATAACAGAAAACTTTTAACTGATATAACTTTTAATGTACGTTTATTTACATTAATGAAACTTTACATAATGAGATATTACTATTGTTGTCTTCTTGTATATTTTGTGGTGCTGAGACTTGAACCTAGGGCTTTGCACTAACAATGTGAGGCCTTTGCCACAGAGCTAGATTCCTAGCCCAAAGATACCACTTTGTTCCTAACAACTGTCTCCCGAATTAACAATATCATTATATCTAAGACAAAATACTTATATATAACAAAATAATTATGTCTGTCTATATATATGATACTAATTAAATTAGTTCATTTATTACCCTTTCTATTATGCCTTTTATTTGCCTTTTAAATTTTTTTCTTTATTTTGTGTATATTTATAATTGTTACCTAGGCAATTCCAAGAAAAGAGAATTCCAAGAAATCTCCCTTTACCATTAAGGTAATTAATGGGGGGAAAAGATTGTGAGTTGACATTTCTAGGGACTTCATGGGGAAATAAAAGCTACTTAAAACAGGGCAGTGATAGTGTACGCCTTTAATCCCAGCCCTTGGGAGGCAGAGGCAGGCGGATTTCTGAGTTTCGAGGCCAGCCTGGTCTACAGAGTGAGTTCCAGGACAGCCAGGGCTACACAGAGAAACCCTGTCTCGAAAAACAAAACAAAACAAAACAAAAACAAAAGCTATTTAAAATTAACATGAGGACACAGGAGGCCAGAGGATATAATCCTCAGGACTTTCATTCTTAACGTTTCTCCTTTGAAATTTTAAAGAAAAATACAACAGGCAATCGAACCAGCCGCCTCTCCTCCCCCTTCCCCCGCTCCCGAAAAGATTCAAACGAAACAAAACACAATGGAAACTCTGAGGAAGAGGCCGGGTATGCTGAGATTTATGCCCAGGCAGAGGGGCAGTTGTTTCTCAGCCGATTCCTGGTGAAACAAAGACTCCTGCATCTCCGAATGCAGCCGCGATTATTGCTGAGGTGTTCAGACCATTGACAATCCAGCCCTTTATGAGCCCCACTGCCCAACACCCGAGCTGCCTTCAGCATAGAAGCCTCCGTTTGTTGCCAGGGGACGGCAATGCGGCTTTCAATAGCAAAGATACAGAAGTAGCCCCCCTGGGGCTCAGTGTTTCCCTCCGGGAAGAGCAGTTACCACAACAAGTAGATTGTCCCTTTGCACACTCCTTTACTGGCTCCTGCTGCCCCCAAGATTTTCCTCTGATCATTTCTCCCCGCCTCCCGTCCCCCACCCCTCCCCAAGCCTGTATAGGATTTGGCAGCTGAATTGATTTTGTACGAGAAAGAGGTTAACTTGGTGACATCCCGTGAGCGGCGCATCCATTCAGAGGATGAGAACAGAACCTAAGTTTTGACAGCTTGAGGTTTTCTTCCCAGCAGAACGAGTCTGCATCGTTTGTGCCAACAAAGCGTTTCTAGTAGCGCTGTATTTAAAATAGTAAAGTGCCAAACCTCAGTGATTCTGTGTTTCTTTGCAGTGTAGTAAGTTATGCTTTTCTAGAATGAAGGCTGGAAATAATTGGTAAGGTCAACAATGCTTGGCAGTGGGTTAGCTCTTAAAAGAGAAGCGAGGGGGGAGGGGACCTGCTCCTTATTAAGAATGAGGGACTACCAAATGGCAGCAGTTTGTATGTGAGTCTCACTGAACTGCTGAGCTAACAAGTTCTAAAAGTCACATATGAAATAAATAACAGGAGGTGAGCTAGACAGAAGGCTTTTATATGCAATAAATAGCAGCTATGTCAGTTCTATGACTGTACATAATAATGTAATTATAATCCTTTTTATTCCCAACAATAGATAATATTTCATGTCTAACAGAATATACATTCCATTGAATAAATTTTTTCTTCAGATTCTACCTAGACTTGGCAATAATGTTCAAGGTTAAATTATCAAACTGAGATAAAATTATCAAACTATACGAAATATAAAATTGTCCGAGTCATAATAATTTCCTCCAATTAGTCTCCTTTGTTGTGAGGGAGGATTACAACCTTTTAAAAACCGTCTGAAAAGAACAATTTTCCTTCTCTTCTGTGTTTCTTCTTTTCTTTGTTGAAAGGGTCTCACTCTGTAGCTTAAGCTGGCCTTAAACTTGTGGCAATCACGCTGTCTGTCTCCCAAGTGCTGGCGTTACAGGCGTTAGCCACTATTTCATGCTTAGGGACAAATATTCTTGAAGCAGTCAGAGGCATGGAACAACAAGCCTATACTGTCCAATATGGCAGCCAATATGAAATTTGAATTAAGTGAACTTAAAATTTCAGATCATTAATTTTGTAGACCATATGTAAAGTATTCAGCTGCCACAATGAGTACTGGCTGCCACATTGGATAGCCTAGATATTGAACACTGCCATGATCTCAAAAGGAGCTGGTTGGCACAAGTACTCCTAACAGCTGCTCCATCTCTTCAGCCCCAAAAGCACTCGTAATATTTTTTTCAAAAAGCTAATCAATTTTTTTTTAAGTGTAAAGTTTTCCACTTTAAGTGATTGGTAGTATGGGAACAAATATGGGTGGAACTCAAAAAGAAACCCGCTGTTATTTTTATGTGTATGTCTATATGTGTATATACTTGTTCATGTGTGGGCATATCCATATATGTCTAGGTGCACGTATGTACGTGTATGTACTGTGTGTATGCGTGTGCACATGGCAGCCAGAGGTCAATAGAGTGTGTCTTTCTCAGTGGCTTTCCACTTAATTTTTAAGGCAGGCTCTCTCACTGAATGCAGACCTCATGGCTAGTGCTGGGCTGCCTGGGCAGTGAGGTCCACGAGCACCACGGTGCCCAACTTTTTATATCACTGCTTTAGTTTGGATTCAGGTCTTCACAGTTGCAAGGCAAGCACTACTGACTAAGCCATTGCCCCCAGACCCAGAAGACTACACTTACTGACAATACTCTAATAACTAGCTCATCTCGTTCCCAGAACATTGACTATTCCGTTGAATTCCTAGATTAAACAGAAAAAAATTATAAAATGACTTCTGTCTGGATTTAAGAACTGAGAGAAAAATATAACAAAGACAATAAGTAGAAGTCAGCCATATAAGTGTGGTAAGAAGCCAAGAAGGCAGGTGCAATAAGAAACAAGAAACAAAAACCATTTTTTCTTGGTGAAAAGAAAATGAGAAATAACAATAAAGTATAATTTCTGTCACTTTTCTCCCTTAATAAAAATAAATGGAGATCTGACCTTGCAAACCCTGTCTGTAAATTTGTACTTTCTCACATATAATTATATTACTGATTTTGTCTGTTAAATTGCTATCATCAGTAAGATACTTAATAAACCCCCCTCTTTGTTTAAGCCAAGAAATTCCTGTCCTCTCTGTAAAAATCAGGAGAAAATTACCAGCCAAAACTTTTCCTTTTCCATGTTCACATGTGTGTGGCACAAACATGTACGTGTGTGCAGTTTTGCACATGTAGGAATACACATGTAAACTGTGCATGAATGTGTGTCTGGCACATACGTGTATGTGTGTGCACTTTTGTACATGTAGGGGTACACATGTAAACTGTGTATGAGTGTGGAGCCCGAGGCTGATGTCATGAATCTTTCTTCTACCTGACTTCCTGAGGCAGGGTCTCTCCATCAAAGCTAGAGCTCACCAGCCAGCCAGCTCTGGGAATCCCTTCTCCACCTTATGAGGCTGGGTTTACAGGTGAGAGTTACCAGGTTTCCTGAGATCTGAACTTCAGGCTTCACACTTGGGTGGCAAGTGCTTTCATCTTCGAGCCATTCTCAGCCTCAGAATTATTTTCACTAGAATTGGTACTGTGGGAGTTTTGTCTAAGCTAACTATTAGTTTTTATCTTTTTTTCCAGTTTCTTTTCTTAATTTAGTAGATATATATTTTCTTGAGAAAGATTTCATCCTCTGTGATTTTCTTCTTGCAGGACATGCTTACAGACCAGTAGGCATACAGATCTTAGTTCATAAAGAACACTTATTGCATCACAGGTAGATCTGAAAGCTAGTTAGCTAAGATCCAGGCTATCTCATTTTACTGCCTGGCATTTTACTATCCCTCCCTGACACTTTCAGAGTTTTTAATCCTGGAATCTTATACTCCAAGAAGCAGACCATATGCCCTTTTCTTGCCTAAAAACTTAAACATAAACTGCCCACAAATATATTCAAACCATCAACTAAGTATTCCTACTAGAGAAAATCAGAAAGAGAAGAAAAGAGACAGACAGACAGACAGACAGACAGACAGACAGACAGACAGACACAGAGATACAGAGACACAGAGACAGAAAGGCAAAGACAGAGACAGAGACAGAGACAGAAAGTCAGAGAAAACAGTGCACAAAGACTTCTGGCAAATTCAGCACCTGGAAATAGTGCAATGAGCACAAAATGCAGCATTGGCCGATTCCCCGGATTCTTACCTTCCTGAGGCTGGTAATTTCTATAATCTGATTGGTCTTCTGAAGGGATAAAACACTGTGAAGGTGGATTGATGTGCCCTTATGTGCTTCTCCTCTTTCAAAAGATCAGAGAGAGGAAGGGGTGGTAAAGAGAGAATAAGAATGAAAATAGAACAAGGCAGGGAAGATTTTGGAATTCTACTTCTCTCTGTGTATGTACATTATTAGGAAAGGAAACCTGGATCCCAGAGACACTCCAGTCACTTATACAGGCAAGCCACCAGTTCCATAAGTGTGATGAGCTTACCACCTAAGGGACTATTTTGGCCACATGGCTTGCCGGGGGGTGTATTCATTCAAAATCAAAACAGGCATAGCTAATCCACTCTCCCAGCAACCACACAGCAGGCTGAAGCAGCTATGAGTTATTATTCCCTCCAGCCAGGCATAAAAACACTGACCTAGTAAAGAGGGCATGTTTAATGGCTACAATTGGAGCCCATGTAACCAAGACCCCCAGGGAATCAAAAGAGAGAATTCTTTACAGTACATGGTGGAGACAGTGCCTTCTGGCAATGGAAACTCCTGATGGGGGACCAGCATATGCCAGGGTCCATTAATGAATCTATTTCCAGGGTTAAGCAGATCTAGTAACCTTGCCTTTAGTATGTGTTTCCTTCTCATGAAGTACCTAAACCTTACCAACATGCATTAACACACAAGTATATTTGTCATTTCCTTCTGAAAGACATTATGTGACAAGAATATATTTTAGCAGAGAAAAGCTTTCTGATTCTCATATATATATGTATATATACATATATATATATGCGCATTGTATCCTTGGGGGAAGTGGCTGAAGAATACAGGGGTCACAGGTGGTTTCTGCATGAACATTCTGTAATTCTGTATCCTCACTGGACATGGACATATCTCACTTTCCATGAAATTGGAGCTGGGAACCCTCTCAGGATTGTATTCTATCAAGATCTTTAGAAATAAATGAAGGAAAACTGCTAAGGATGGCATAGAGAGCAATTAATAATCATAAATGTAGAACATAATCATTTTTGAGATAGGATGTCATGTATCCCAGTCTGGCCTTGAACTATGTAGCCAAGAATAACCTCGAATTCTTGATTCTCTTGTTTCTGCCTCCTGAGGGCTAGTATGAGTACTGTCCCATAAATAATTTTTAAAAGAGTAACTTATCTAATCTCTTCCGCTAAAGGGGGGAAAATCACAGTTGAGTAGAGTTCGATCAAATTTAAGAATTCATTAGATTGTCAAAATTTTATGAAAGATTTCCTGAGAAGGTAATAATGTGTGTGCATGCATATGGGCATATGTAGGTGTGGATGAAAGCAAGAGGGCATGTAAACATATGCACTCAAGTGTGGAAACTATAGGGCCTCTGTTGCTGTTAACCTCACTTTTGAAAAAAGGGTCTCTTGCTTTGTCTAGAACCCGATTAGGTTAGACAAGCTGGCCCCTGAGACCGAAGGACTCATCTACCTCTGCCTTTATGGTGCTACATTTGTAACCACACACCACCTCACCAGAATTTTTTTAGATCCCTGCGCTTACACTGCTGAGCCATCATCTCTGTCCCCAACAATGATATTTCTGGATTCTATAGTCAATGGAGTTTAGCATCACTGCCTTCTAAAGAAGTGATGTAAGAGTAACAAGAGGGAGATGGGTTGGTGTGAGTTTGAGGCCAGTCAATGAAGAGGGAGAGGGAGATGGAGGGAGGGAGGAAGGGATGGAGAAAGACATAGATGGAGAAAAGAGAGAGGAAGGAGAAGAAAAAAGGAGAAAGGAAAGGGAAAGGAAATAGAAAATGATGTGAGAAAAATGTGCCAGAGTTGAAGCACACGACTCTATCTCAGAGTTCCTCTCTCCCTACTGGAACTCCCACCCCTACTTCCTGCCTCAGCTCATTGGCCAATCAGCTTTTTATTGACAAGGGATGCTTCCAAACAATACACAAGAGATTCTCTCTACATTCAGCCTTCTAAGTACTTGGATTACAGCATGCATAGTTAGATAACCCACCATCGCCTGTTCAATTCTTTCCTGTTTAGTAATATTTAATCTTTGTGATGGTTGAGAGGTGGTTCAACAGTTTAGAATACATACTGTTCTTGCAGTAGACCCAGGTTAAGTTCCCACACTGGGCAACTCACAACCACCTGTAACTCTAGTTCCAAAGGGTCTGACACCTTCTCTGGCTTCTGCATTTATTTGCAATCATGGACATATATACTTGGGTGCTCACACATACACCTAAAATAAAAGGGACAAATACTTAAGACTCAAGGCTGGTGTGCATGTGTGTATGTGTGCGTGTGCATGCGTGTGTGTGTGTGTGTGTGCGCGTGTGCATGCGTGTGCGCACGTGTGTGCGTGTGTGTTCGTGTGTGTGTGCGCGTGTGTGCATGTGTGTGTGCATGTGTGTGTGCGTGTGCATGTGTGTGCCTCTGTGTGTGCGTGTGTGTGCACATGTGTGTGTGCGTGTGCATGTGCGTGTGTGCGTGTGCATGTGTGTGTGTGCCTTGTGTGTGCATGTGTGTGCGTGTGTGTTCGTGTGTGTGTGCGTGTGTGTGCGTGTGTGTGTGCGTGTGTGCGTGTGCATGTGTGTGCCTATGTGTGTGTTCGTGTGTGTGTGTGCACGTGTGTGTGCGTGTGTGCGCGTGTGTGTGTGTGTGTTTGTGCATGTGCATGTGCGTGTGCATGTGTGTGCCTGTGTGTGTGTTCGTGTGTGTGCGCATGTGTGTGTGTGTGTGTGCGTGTGTGCATGTATGTGCCTGTGCATGTGTGTGCCTGTGTGTGTATGTGCGTGTGTGTGCGCGTGTGTGTGCCTGTGCGTGTGTGCGCGTGTGTGCGCCAAAGTTTATGTCAGATGACATCCTCAGTTGTTGAGTTATTATTTCTTCAGGGTTGTTTTGTTTTGTTTTTGAGTCAAAGTCGCTCACTGAACCTAAAGTTCAGTAATTTGGTTACACTGTTTGTCTAGCAGGTTCCAAGAATCCTCCTGTTTCTGCTTCCCTCCCCATGCTGGGATTACGAGCACCTTCTGTCATGCCTGGCTTTCTACATGGTCTGGCTACTTAACTCAGATCCTCAAGCTTGTATAGCAAGTGCTTTCATCATGGAGCCATCTTTGGCATATTTCATAGACCGTCTCTATAAAGGAACAGTATCTATTACTCAACAAGTGTACTGCTGCTAATGCTGCCTAAGTGTCCTCTGTGCTCACAGGCAGATACTAGTTTCCATTATTCAAATGAATAGAGGGAAGCTTTGTAAATAAAGCAGAAGTGGACATTAGGAATGGCAAAATACATGGGATGCTTAAATGGTTTAGCCTCAAAATCACACAACCTTGACTTAAGAGGATGGGAACTGAGTCTTGAGTGTTCAACCTTCTCCCATTTCCTGGGCTTCCTGTTGACAAAGATCATTATCAAACAGGAAAAATGTGCATATCCATTTTCTTCTTTCTCTCTCCTCCTCTTCTCTCTCTCCCTTTCTTCATTTCTTCCTTCTGTCTTTCCTTTTTCTTTCCTTTCTTAAGTCTTGTTCTGCAGCTCATCCTAGCCTTAAACCTCCAGTCTTTTCATGCTACCTGTGTAGCACATCAGATGTCTTCTGAAGTAAGGAAAGTTGTTAGTAATGAAGCACCACTTTGGCCATAACTCACTCCACTAAACATTCCGCAAATCATTCACCAGTAAGTCCCAAAGTTCCCATCCACCTTTATGGATTTTCTATATCAAAATGATGTTTTCTTCATGTGCCTCTGTGACAGACAGAACAGAACAGACTTCCTCCTTCACAAGCCAGCTTCTCCACCTCTATCACTGACTTTCTGTTTACCAAGCAAGCCATGGGGCATGGCTTTGTCCCCTGCCCCATGCTCTGAGGTGCCCTTTTCTAGTCTAATGCTAGAGATAACATTTTTAAGATGGCAATTCCCAAATGCATCTACTAGTTTCCCCTGTCTCATAAGATCCAGACTTTAAGATCTCCAGTGGTCTGCTTACCAGAGTTTTCTCCTTGCCTGTCTTGAGTATGACTCAAACTCAACATAAGGAGCCAAGTTCCTAGTTCCATTGTAAAACCCTTGCCCCCAAATAACATCTAGTCCTCCAAATGGTAGTGCTACTCTTCCAGTTCCTCAGATGGAAAAAAAAAAAAGGGAATTATATTTAATTTCCTCCTCATCTCCTCAATTAATTAAACAAGACCAGTCATGTTCTATACTCCTAACTGTATATTAGGCTCTAGAGCCCCTCAGATGTTCTCGGTGATCCAATTTCCTCCCATCTGTCCATGGGTCAAATGATAGAATTTTAAGCCAATTTTGGAAACTTTTATTACTTCTGTTAAACATGATGCTTTCTAAGAGACTGCATGGTTCTTACTTTACTATTTAAAAAAAAACTTATATTTATGATAAGCCAAAGGCTATAGCTAATAAAACAGATTTTTGTTTTTCTATTGTTTTGTTTTGAGATAGGATCTCATTGAGCTGAAGCTGGCCTCACCTCAAAGTTGCTAAGTAGACACGGATGACCTTGAACTTTGATCCTCCTGTGTCAAACTTCTAAATTCTGAGATTGCAGATGTGTGTAACCACACCCAATTTATACAGCACTAGGGATGGAACTCAGGGCTTTGTGTGTGCTAGACAAGTGCTCTACCAAACGAACTACATCCGCAGCTCTATAGCTTTAAAGAGGAGAGAAAAGACAAAAGTCTGAGAGACAGGAAAGCAAAGAGAGACAGGAAGGGATGGAAGAAGTACAAATTAATCTAGGGTTCCAAAATACTTTGCAAAATCTAAACAGCAAAAGGAAGCACTTGGGTTTTTTTGTTTGTTTGGTTTTTGGGTTTTGGTTTGTTTGTTTGTTTTTTGTTTGTGTGTGTCGGGGGGTTGTCATGTTTTATTGTTGTTGGGTTTTTTTGTTTGTTTGGTTTTTGGGTTTTGGTTTGTTTGTTTGTTTTTTGTTTGTGTGTGTCGGGGGTTGTCATGTTTTATTGTTGTTGGGTTTTTTTGTTTGTTTTTTAGAGGAGGTTTCTTTATGCATCACAGGCACAGGCTAGCCTTAAACTTGCAGCCATTTTCCTTCCTCAGCCTCTTTTTCAAATGTTTAGTGTTTATGTATGGTGAGGTGGGTGTGCGTCTGTGCACTCGATTGGTGGTGCTCGTAGGGTCTTGGTTCTACCTGGAGCTGAAGTTACGGGCCGTGGTGAGCATCTGATGTGGGTACTAAGGACTGAACTCAGGTGCTATGCAAGAATGATATGAGCCTAACTTCAAAGTCATCTTTCCAACCTTTTAGAATAAATTTGGGCTTGATGTATTGGTGCACACCCTGTAATTCCAGTCTATATGCAGAAGCAGGTAGACTTCTATAATTTCAAAGAGAGCCTGGTCTACATGGGGAGTTCCAAGTCAGCCAGCTACAGAGTAAGTTCCTGTCTCAAACAATCACATACACGTACACACCCACTCACTCATACACACACACACACACACACACACACACTCATACATAAACCACACAAATACACAGACATACAAACACATACACACACTAAATATAGTTGAGTTTAATAGAATGAAAGAAATGATTGTAATAAGTGTGTTTGTGTAATCATGCTGGCTGTGTACTAGATTGTTTCTGACTTCGCATTTCTTTTGATAATTAGCTTATTACTTTCATTGTCAAGTTTAACAAGTCTTTATGTGTAGAATGTCATGAGAGAAACTGGGCCACCATTTTTGGCATGAAAGTTGGATATGTCACTAGTCATACATACAAAGATGAAATCGATTTTGTAAAATTAGCACTAACAAAAATATTTTTATACCAAATGTAATTGAAATAAAATGTCACCTAAGAGAATTTTTTTTTTGATAAGACGTCACCAGGCATGGTGGCACATACCTTTAATCCAAGCACTCAGGAGGCAGAGGCAGGCAGATCTCTTGAATTTGAGATCAGCTTGGTCTACAGAGAAAGTTCTATTACAGCCAGGGTTACACAGAGAAATCCTGTCTTTTAAACCCCAAACAAAACAAAACAAAACAAAACAAAAAATTCATGTTAAAAACTGAAGGCCACAACCTAGCTTTACTTTCTTGTTCCTGCACCATGAGCTTCCCTCTCCTGATTAGAATCCAGGCCACCCTAGCTCTTTGAAAAAATAACAAATGGACCTACCAACACCCATATGTGAGGTTGGTGGTACTGACAAGTAAATGAGTAGAGTTTTTCTGTTTGGTTTTGCTTTTTATTTTGCTTGATTCATATAAATACTGTGAATCAATCAATTGAGTTTTTTAAAGGTCTTTGCTTATTTTAATTTATGTATAAAGGCCTTTATTTTTACTATATTTTGTTTATTAGTGGGGAGGGGCATACTTTTCACATGTGTGACAACTTGCAAGAGTTGGTTCTTTCATTCCACAGTGTGAGTGGCTAGGAAACAGGTACCTTTCCTCCATGGCCCTATAAAGGCTTTTTTAATGATGTGGATTTTTTTAAAGACAACTTTAAATATTTTCTTCTAATGGGCTCCTTTGTACTTTGTTTTTTATTTATTCATTTAAGGACAAGGTCTTATGTATCCCAGGCTGGCATCAAACTTGCTGTGTAGATAAGGGGATGGCTTTGAACCCTCCACTCTCCTGCTTCCACAGTCTGAGTGCTGGGGTTACAGAAGGTGCTGAGAATCAAACCCAGGGCCACAAATATGCTAGGCAAGCACTCTACCAAAGCTCCGCTCAGAGGAATAGAACCCTTAGTATAAAGCAGGGAGGTGTCGGTGTTCTTGCGGCATTAAAGTATATTCTTTACAATATCAGGCTGTTAGGTGAGAAATATATCTAAAGGATACTCTAGTGGGAATAGTGAGAGAGGGGAAAAAATTACTGACTCCCTGGAATCGAAGAGTCAGTCTAAGTCAGATCATTTTCCAGTTCTGAATTAAGAGAATATTGAATCGTTCAAATCAGTCTCAAGCCAGGTTTGGCGGAAAAAAAAAGATCACCACTTTGGAGAACACTGGAGGATGAGAAGATCATCCTTGGCCACATTTATAAGTTCAAGACCCATAAGATATGTGGCATGAGATCCTGCCTAAATAAAAAATAAATAAATAAATAAATAAACCCTCAAATGCCCACTCTTCAACTCGATCTCTTCAAGAGAGCAATGCAAGGAAAAGTTCTCAGTTAGTGAGGCATAAACGAGCTGACCCAGTAAAGAGCAGCCGAGTGTCCACTACACAGCGACCAGAGCACATTAGTTTTATGAATGCAGACTCTAATTGTGCAAGAGATTTAACAGTCCCATCTAACTGATAGGAGAGATCAGTCTTCTCAATGCAACTCTTCATCAATGCATGACAGAATTTCTCTTCATGGCCCGTGTCATGTAACACCACTGGATCTGCCCATATCAAACACTGCCCTGACCTTGGGACATTGTGTCTTTATTTCTTGGGGTGGCACAGACATGGCACCGCAGGCATGTGGAGCTCAGAGGACAACCAGAAGGAGATGGTTTTCTCCATCCACCATGGGGATCCCAGGAACTGAACCCAGGTCTTGGCAGCAAGTGACTTTACCCACTGAGCCCTGAAAGGTGTGTTTGAGGGAAACCTGTCAATTCAAATTTGGAAACTAAATGTAGTAGAACCCGAAGATCTCTGGAACTGGAATGCACAACTCATACACATAGATTCTGGATATTTCCACAGGAGGCAAGGATGGTGGGAATCCATACAGGCCAGCTATACTGACTTGCTGCAGAGTAGTAAAAATTCCTATGTGGGGAACTTTAACTGAATGTGAAGAAAGAACAGAGCCACTGTGGCAGGGGCTATAGGTAACAACTAGATGACAGAGAAAGAAATGTCTTGAAGTAGTAAAAATATCCTTAAGTCATGGTTGGTTAACCTTCTGACATACATCTTATGCCTAAGACCTGGTGGTTCCAGACGCCTGCAGCCGAAGGGCACAGATGGCATTTGTTTGCATTCCCAGACTTCCTCAGCACGTGCCTGCCTGTGTCCTGTTTCCTTCGAGGTGTTCTTTCTGTAGTGAAAAGCTCATTTGATGCTGCCTAGTGATTTTATTTTTATTTTCACAGAATTTACATGAAATGCTATTCTGAGCAATTCCTTCTAATAAGACCCAATATATTCTTAGATTACCATCGTCCTAAAGAAAACAGCAATAGCTGGTCACATTTATTTTATGTAGATATATGGTCTCACATAGCCCAGGCTGGTCTTAAATTCACAGTGCTGTGTGCCTTGACCTTCTGCTTCTCCTGCATCCATCTCTGAAGTGCTGAGGTTACAGGTATGCAGGAATCAAACTTGGGGCTTTGCGGATGTGAGACACATACCCAAGCACTCTAACATGGCCCACTGTGCTGTGGGCTACCTCTCTAGCCCACACTTACTTTCCTTTCTCTGAACCCTTCCTCTTATCTTCCTGGATAACATTCTGGGCATGTTTCAATAAAGAGGTAATAAGAACAATCGGCCTTTCCATAGCATTGTTAGTGACAAAGTAAGACTGAGTTTCACCATCCAGGAGAAGAGCAGAAATACAATCTGAAACTGCTGCTGCTGGGGTGAATCACGAAGAAACACTTTATTTTGCTTTCTTTGACTCAACCAAATGGCTCCATCTGGACTCTTACAACCAAAGTGTTGTTCCTCTCATATTAGAATGAAATTTTGATCAGAAATACATTTTCCTATGTTATAGGGCATAGTTGAGGGTCATTGAATTACTAAATGAATGTAATATAGTTAGAGAAGAAGTTTTCTAAAGACCAATATTTCACGTTATGGCAAGTTAATATGATTATAAAATGACTATAAGCTCAAAAAGAAGAAGAAGAAGAAGAAGAAGAAGAAGAAGAAGAAGAAGAAGAAGGAGGAGGAGGAGGAGGAGGAGGAGGAGGAGGAGGAGGAGGAGGAGGAGGAGGAGAAGAAGAAGAAGAAGAGGAGGAGGAGGAGGAGGAAGAGGAGGAGGAGGAGGAGGAAGAAAATCACCGCAGTTGTGTTTGCCAGAGGTTAATATATTAAATATTTTGTATAACCATCTGTTTTTTCTAGTAAGTGCATATGTTCATTTCTATATGGTATAATCATTTTCCATAGTGTATATTCTGATTTTTTATTTCCATGACACTTAAACCTTCATAAGATAATCTCTAATGGTTACATAAAACTTACCATGTTAATAAGTTATAACTCAAGTGTGTGTATGTGTATACACATGCATGCTCCTTTGAATTTGAGGAGATCAGAGAACAAATCAGTTCTCTCCTTCTCCCGCCATGCTGAGGGGCAAGCACCTTTACCAGATGAACCATCTTGTTGGCCCCTTTGCTGTTACATATAAGCATGTAAAGGTTACATATCACCTTGCTGACGTGATACACCACTTAATAAAAGATTTCCAAGTTGTGTTTAATTCCTCACAACTAAGTTCCTAGAATAGAAACCCTTGGCTAAGTCCTAGTAAGAAATAAACAGGTTTTCTTTTGTTCTTCTGCTTCCTGTTTTTGTTTTGCAGTGCTAAGACTTGAACTCAGAGCCTCACACAGGCTAGGCAGGCACTCTACATTAAGCTACATTACATCCTCAGCTCCAAAAGTGTTTGGGTAACTAGCATTCAGAACATTAGTAAGTATATAAAAAGCTATATAGTGTCTCTCAATATTTTTATAATACATACATAAGTTTTCCATGTGTTTTTTTTTTTTTTTAAAAAACTATTACAATTGCAAGTCAGAAAGAGTGCTTGGCGCCACGCCTGCTGGTCAGTTTTATTCCCTGGATCTAACATTGTAGATAGATCAGACTCCCTCAATTCTTCTGACCCTCACACATGTGCTAGTGCATGTGAACACATGCGTATATACAAACACTAAATAAAATAAAAGAACAGATCAGGAAAGATAGTTCAACACTTAAGAGCATTTGCTTTTACAGAGGACCTAGGTTTGGTTCCCAACACTCCTATTTGATGATGCAAAAGGTGCATGAGATCTAATGCTGTCTCCTGACTTTTGGAGCTATCCCACATGGTGGCATGTAACACCACGCCACATACACAGACACATATAGGGATTACTAATTAATAAAAATAAAAAATACTATTGCTAACTTTAAAAACCAAAAAATGTGCTGAGTTTCACTTTTACTTTCACTTCTATCCTGGGTATATTTCCAGAGATACAAAGATAAATTAGTACAAAGTAAACAAGAAAAAAGAAAAAAAAGCAAATTAATCCCTAAAAACCAAGTGTGTAAAAATTAACATGGCCTTTCCAAGCCAGAAGGAAGAGTAGAAAGTACTTCAACTGCCTGAGGTTGCTCCACAGCTGACATGGGCCCAGAAGCATCAAGTTTTCTCTCTGGTAGTGGAAGACACACAGCTTCCTGTGTTTGAGATTCTTGGAGCAGTTAAATTTATAAAAAGGAAGTATGGTTGTCTAGCCTTGCCCTGACTTCATCCCAGCATGGCACATAGGTGAACTGAGCTCTCAGTACATGACAGTTAATAGCAAATGTCGGAGGAAACAGAGAGACTGTAACAATTCTTTACGAGAGTATGATTCAGCTCTACATTTCACTTAATTTTTCCCCTTTGGACTTTTATTTCCTGACATTTCACCTAGGAGATCGTATTTTGTAAATCCCATTTTGCTATTGTGAGTGTTGCTTATACATACGTATGTGGCATATGGTGTGGGCACACGAATGTGTGTAGCTGCATGCACCCATGCATGTATCTGAGGTGGCATATGGTATGGGCACACGAATGTGTGGGAGCTGAGTGTGCCTATGCATGTATCTCAGGTCAGAAGAGGATGCTGAGAGTCTTCTGTGGCTCTCTGCCCTATTGCCTTTAGATAGGGTATATCACTGTATACTTGCTATTTGGGCATGGCTGGTGGGTCAAAGAGCTCTCAGGATCAACTCTGCTCCATATTCCCAAAATCAATCTCTCAATCTCCCTCTCTCTCTCTGTCTTTGTCTTTCTCTGTCTCTGTCTCTCTCTCTCTCACACACACACATACACATACACAAAGAGAGAAAGAGAGAGAGAGAGAGAGCACAATGCTTGACTTTTTTTCCCAGGGACTGTGGGAATTTGAACTTGGGTCCTCATGGACACAGAGCAAGCACTCTAACCATGGAGCCATCACTCCAGCCCCCAACAGATTTTTAGTATTCACTTTTTAAGAAATTAATCACTGGATGAATAATTTCTTTTAAATAATAAAAGGGAAAGCAGAAATGCACATGTACATTATACGCCCACTTATTTCTAGAGGACAATTGAAAAAAAAACCCAATTTATATTTGCTACCTTCTTTGTCCCCATTCCCTCAGGCTTTTTACATTTTTTTCCTCTCCACACTTTGGAATTAGAAGTCAGCCATGTTCACTTATGGCATCAGTTCTAATTTTCTGTCAAGTATATGAATGCGAGAGTCTATGACTAGTTTAAGAGACAGAGAATATCTTTTGAAACAAGAAACAGCTCTAAAGGCATAAAAGGAAATTTCTCTGGCTGATGTTGTCTTAAATAGAAATTTCTATAGGAACAAAACTATCAGTTAATTACCAGATCTCAACTATAGATTTGCTGCTCTTCCAAAGGACCCAGGTTTGGTTTTCAGCATGAATGGTAGTTCATGCCCAGCTGTAACTTCAGTTCCAGGAGGATCTAACTCCCTCTTCTGTCCTTTGAGAGTATCAGGTATGCAAGTAGTACATAGACATACATGCAGGCAAAACACTAAACACTAAAGAAAAATTAAATACCAATTATTAGTAGGCTTGAGGAAGAGAGTGAAAAATGAAATTTTAGTACTGTAACAATAACCACAATAGTGTGTAGTTTTGTTGGTGGTATCAGGATTTGAACCCATAGCTTTGTACACATTAGGCAAACACTCTGCTACTGAGCCATGTCCATAACGCCATGTATTTTGGATTGCTTGTTTGTTTGTTTGTTTGTTTATGTGTATGGGTGTTTTGTCTCCCTAAGTGTCTTCACACCATGTGTGCCAGAGGGCACCAGAAGAGGGTGTCAGATCCACTGGAACTGGAGTTACAGATAGCTGTAGGTCACCATGTGGGAACTGGGTATTGAACCCCGGGTCATCTGGAAGAGCAATGCATTAGTTGGGGTTTTATTGCTGTGGACAGACACCATGACCAAGGCAACTCTGATAAGGACAGCATTTAATTGGGGCTGGCTTACAGGTTCATAGGTTCAGTGCATTATCATCAAAGTGGGAGCATGGCAGCATCCAGGCAGGCATGGTGCAGAAGGAGCTTAGAGTTCTACATCTTCATCTAAAGGCTGCTAGCAGAATACTGACTTCCAGCAGCTAGACTGAGGGTTTTATAGATCCCGCAACCAAAGTGACACACCTACTCCAACAGGGCTACACTTTCTAATAGTATCACTCCCTTGACAGAGCATATACAAATCATCACAAGCAGCACGTGCTCTTAACACTAAGTCATCTCCCAGCCCTCTGTAGGTATTTTAAAGGCACACATTTTCATTTGCTATCAGACAGTGATGGCCCTGACTTGCTATGTAACTAATTTCTGAAAATTGTTATATTTGCAAGGGCTCCATGTGGTCAGATAGCAATATTGGCTAAATAAGGTGTCCTTCCCTTCCTTTCTACTGTGATTGTATGAGCCCCAAGAGACTTAGCCATCTATCTCCCCAGTTTTGGTGTCTTTTATTTTAATGTCCACTCACTACATACAGTCCTTCATAATGAGACTGTCAGACTGCTAACTTTTCTCCTCCTCAAGCTTGAAAAGGTGTTGAAATGTATCCTGAAGGGGGTCACAGGAAGTCTGAATGAGCACATAGAACAGGCTGCATGAAGGAAGCCGAGGGGAAAGATAGGTGTGTCTTAAATAGAGACTAATGCCATAGGAATGTGGGCTTACGAGCTGAAGGGAGGTGGCCCACACAAGAAGTCTCAGGAAGATGTGTCCAGTAAGGCAGGGCTGTCTTGTCTTCTAGGTAGTCATCACTTGTGACCTAGCTAGGTCACCAGGTATAAAACCCAGTCTTTCCTTGTGGAAAGATTGTTCTAGAAGGTGCAAGCCCAGGACTCCTCCCTAATTTAATACGCAACCAAGAGTCGTCCAAAAGGTATAGGCAGCAAGCTATTTCCTCAGAATGGAGCACTGAAAAGGATTGACTAGCAAATTTTCAGGCTTCATTCTGTGTGTGTGTGTGTGTGTGTGTGTGTGTGTGTGTGTGTGTGTGTGTGTGTGGTGGATTTGTGTATGTGCATGTGGAGGCCAAAAGTCAGAGAACCCTCTATCATTCTCCATTTGATTTGTTTTTTTCTCATATAGGGGCTCTCACTGACCCCAGTGTTTAGTGAGTGGATGGACTAGCTGGCTAGTGATCTCCAGGGGGTCTTCTTGTCTTTTTTCTCCTCAGTACTGTGATTACAAAGGCACACTACCATAACAGACTGCTTACGTGGATTCTAGGACTCTAATCCCAAGTCTTCTTGCTTATATGGCATCTGGTTTACCACCTGGGTAATTGCTCCAGCCCCACAGGGCTCTCCTTCTCAAGAAGGCTCTGACTTGGGTGACTTAGCATCTTGGACACCCAGGGTAAAGGCATTCTGTCTATCTGCCTCTGACGTCTGTCTTCCTCTGCTGTAAATGTTCATGTGAAGAACACAAGAATTTCCTGGGATGTGGCAGTGAAATCCAAGTAAAATCTATTCTAGTTCTGGCTGCTTGGCAGGAAGGGAACAAAAAGGAGTTGGAAACCAAGAAGGGGTATACATTGTTAAATTTAATGTTATTTAACAATTCTATTAGTTATTAATATGACCCAGTGACTCCTCCCCCAATAATTGAGGCAGAATCCTATGATTTTTTAATTTCAAATGTTGTCCCCCTTCCCGGTCTCCCCTTCACGAACCCATCCCATTCCCCCCTCCACTTTGGCTCTAAGAGGATGCTCCCCTACCCACCCACCCACTCACTTCTCACCCCTCTAGCATTCCTTTTCTCTGGGGCATCAAACTTCCACTGAGGCCAGAAAGGGCAGTCCTCTGGTACATATGTAGTGGGAGCCACATACTGGCTCATGTATACTCTTTGGTTGGTGGTCCCTGGGAGCTCTGAAGGGTCTTGTTAGTTGATACTGTTGTTCTTCCTGTGGAGTTGCAATCCCCTTCAGCTCCTCTAGTCCTTTCCCTATCTCCTCCCTGTGCTTAGTCTGATGGTTGGCTGCAAGCATCCACATCTGTATTGGTCAGGATCTGGCAGAGCCTCTCAGGAGACAGCTGTATCAGGCTCCTGTCTGCAAGCAGTTCTTGACATCAACAATAGTGTTGGGGTTTGGTGTCTGCACATGGGATGGATCTCAAGATGGGGCGGTCTCTGGATGGCTTTTCCTTCAGTACTTGCTCCATTTTTTGTTTCCTGTATTTGCATGTATATCCTTTTGGGTCTGGGTTACCTCACTCAGGATGATATTTTCTAATTCTATCCATTTGCCTGTAAAATTCATGATATCATTGTTTTTAATAGCTAAGTAGTATTCTACTATATAAATGAACTACATTTTCTGTTTCCATTCTTCCATTGAGGGACATCTGGGTTGTTTCCAGTTTCTGGCTATTTCAAACAAGGCTGCTATGAACATGGTGGAGCATGTGTCCTTGTGATATGGTGGATTCAATGCAATCCCCATCAAAATTCCAACTCGCTTCTTCATAGAGATAGAAAGAGCAATTCTCAACTTCATATGAATAACAAAAAAAAAAACAGGATAGCAAAACCAATTCTCAACATTAATAAACTTCTAGAGGAATCACCATCCCTGACCTCAAGCTGTAGTACAAAGCAACAGTGATAAATAAATAAAGCAAAAGCATCATATTGGTACAAAGACAGACAGGTCAATCAATGGAATAGAATTGAAGACCCAGAAATAAACCCACACGTATGGATACTTGATCTTTGACAAAGAAGCCAAAAATATACAATGGAAAAAAGAAAGCATCTTCAACAAATGGTACTGGCCTAACTGATAGTTTGCATGTTGAAGAATGCAAATTGATCCATTTTTATCTCCTTGTACAAAGCTCAAGTTCAAGTGGATTGATGACCTCCACATAAAACAATCTAATACGCTGGGCAGTGGTGGTATACACCTTTAATCCCAGCACTTGGGAGGCAAAGGCAGGCGGATCTCTGAGTTCGAGGCCAGCCTGGTCTACAGAGTGAGTTCCAGGACAGCTGGGGCTATACAGAGACATCCTGTCTCGAAAAAACCAAAACCAAACCAAACTAAAACAAAAATCTAATACAAGAGAAAATGGGAAATAGCCTTGAACACACTGGCACCGGGGAAAAGTTCCTGAACAGAATTCTAGTGGCTCAAGCTCTAAGATCAACAATTGACAAATGGGACCTCATAAAATTAAAAAAATTCTATAAGGCAAAAGATACTGTCAATAGGACAAAAAGCAACTTACAGATTGGGAAAAGATCTTCATTAACTCTGTATCTGATAGAGGGCTAATACCCAAAATATACAATGAACTCAAGAAGTTAGACTCCAGAAAACCAAATAGCCCAATTTAAAAAATGGGATAGAGAGCTAAACATAGAATTCTCAAAAAAAAAAAAAAAAAAAAAAAAAACAAAAAAAAAACAAAAAAAAATTCAACAACTGAGGAATCTGGAATATCCTAGAAGCACCTAAAGAAATTTTCAATATCCTTAGTCATCAGGGAAATGCACCTATGGATTTTTAAATCAGATTTAGCACAATTTCTGGGTGAATTACCTAATCTACTTTTCTATATGCTCTATTGTTAATTGCCCAGCTGCATTCTCCAAGTCCTTGCTGCTTGAGTCTCACCCAGGTCATTTCTGTTCCATCAGTCCATTGTCAGGGAGCATTTCATTCAGCCATGTGGTCCTGGTCCATCACATCTAAAGGAGACCCATTGTTCCTTCCCCTTCCTCCTCCTCCTCCTCTCCTCTTCTTTCCCTCCTGGTTTCACTGTGCTCTCTACCAGTAGCCACTTTACTTAATCAATAGCTTCAAACTGAGAAGCAAGGTTTACACGACAAAGGCCGGTGTACATGTGAATTCACTGGTCTGGGGGCAACCAGATCTTGGGGTTCAGTATTTAGCATTTGTATACACTGCACTAGACCAAGCCCAGCAAATGATTTTCCACATCAGGTGACAGGCTTGACGATTCAGAGTCACCAGCATCACATCGACAGGGTAGAGGCTGAGAATCACCACATAGCATGAGGGTTCTCAACTCAACCGACTAGAAAAAGAGGGAGAAAGGCAAAAGGCAGCCAGGGAGGAGGAGAAACTGGTGCACAGAACAAGCTATCCCAGAGAACAGTGTTTTACGGAGGAGCATGGAACAGTCTAGCAGGACAGAGCGGATAGCTGGGGAGATTGCTCAGTGGGTAGAGTGCTTGCCATGTAGACAAAGAGGACATGAGTTTGATCCCCAGAACTAACATATTGTTTTGTTTAAAAAGGAATGCCCGTGGTAGCTCATGCTTGCACTCAGAGATCTGGGGAGCGGGAGACACGTATATCCCTGGGCTTGCTGGCCAGCCGAAATAGCCTATTTGTTGAGTTCCAGGCCAGGAAGAGACTCTGTCTTGAAAAGAAGGTGAGCTGTGCCATAGAGGGACGCCCGAGATTGAGTGCTGAGTTCTCCATGTGCATTTATGCATGCATGTGAGCAAAGATCCACACTCACATTCACCTGTCTAGCACCAGCCCCCCACCCCCCTACACCAAAAATCAGAGCAGAGAGCTAACAGTTGGAGGGCCAGTGCTTGCAGAACTCTGGAGTTCATAAAAGTCTGTGCTAATGGGAGCATAACATGCAATTAGTAACCCTCCCTCAACTGAGAGGGAGCTGATGTGGGGAGAAGTTGCTACTTGCCAAAAGTTATGTAACTAGTTCAAGGTGAAGCCTGCTGAGAACGGAGTTTCTGACAGGCATCCTTAAAGGTGTACATGAGGGCGAGAATGGTTGAAGTCCTCACCCATAGCAATTGGCCTGGAGTTAAGGGGGTCAGAGATCTGCTCTCCATCTGGCTATCAGACTAACAGGAGTTAGAAATATCCCTGTGACATTCAGGGAGCATCCTGTGTCTTCAAGTGTCCTGCCCCTTGGAGTGAAGGAGGGGACAGAGCAGAGCTTGCTGGGTATTACATATTTATCAATCCTTAGCTCATTTACTATCCCTCCCTACTATTTTATGCATAATAGTCACAATCTCTTTACCTTGACATTTTAGCTAGTATACACTAAGAACAACTACAGGCAGGGAAGATGGCTCGGGGAATAAAGTGCTCTCTGTGCAAGCACTAAGGACGTGAACTCAGATCCCCAGCTCCCAGGTGACGGGGATGTAGCAGTACATGTCTCTAAGGCCAATGCTGGGAGTGGAGGAGTGGCAGAGACATGGAACTCAGGGGCTAATGGTCAGCCAATCTATTGGAAAGTGCCTCTAGGTCCATTGAGAAACCTTGTCTCAAAAGACATGGTAGAGAAGCAACTGAGTAAGATACTCTGAGGTCAATCTCTCCTCAGCATGAGCTGGTATACCTTCACACACACACACACACACACACACACACACACACACACCACATACACTCTATATACACACATACACATACATGGAAAAAAGAAAAACTGTAAAACTGAAATGTCAGATCCTCTGGCATTATGCTATGAAAATTACATCTTAACAGGGCTTTGCTTTCCAATGAGACTGCCAACTCCCCCTGCAGCATTTTTCCTTTAACTGGTGCTGTACCTGGATGTGTGGCAATGTAGCACGACAAATCAGCTTGTGGTTTGGAGAAGGAAATGGGGAGGATCTCATTAGACTGAGCTCTAGGAAAGTTGCTTGGTAGGAAGTGACGGTTTACACTGGTAACCCTGCTACCAGGCCAGATGCTTTCTGTCCATTACCTCTCCACCGCGTGCTTTCTCTTCTGAGTTCCTGGAGCTCTACATAGATAGATGGTGCTACGCTGTGCCCTTGAGTTTATGCTCTTGGAGGAGAGCTATCGAAATGACTCAGGGTTTATGTCATCCACCCTTTAATGCAAAACAGAGGTAGAAAGCCAAGAATAACAGTAAAAGTCAAACAGAAAACACTGCACTTCAGTGGCAGGGGTGCCTGAGCTGTTACTACAAGCAGCAATTAGCAAGAGCTCTCAGAACTCACAAGAGGCTTCAACTGTCTGTGGCAGTGAATATGACTCTTCTTGAAGAAATACTCACTGAACTTTACTAAGAAAACGAAAATGAAAACAAAACAAAACCCAGGGGAAAGTGCACAAGAAGGAACTTCTCATAAACTGATTTGTGAGTGAGACCAGACTTGGTTTTGACACGATTTATGCACCTCTACAGTTAACTTCATTAGTATCTCTGTGTGACTTTCTTTAACACACTCTTCCCCAACCCATTCCTGGAAAACTTTGGATATTTTTTTCTCTACTCAAACTCTCACAAATATTCACCTATATATTTCTGCTAGATTTAGAAAATATTTCAGTTTTTCTGACTTAAGTCATTTGGACTTTGTAAAAAGAGAACAGTATAAAATAAATATATAATTCATTTCCTGAACAGACAAAATTTATACTCTTAATTGCTTGACTAGTCTCTGCCTTCTGTGTTTCCATAATTTTTCTCAAAGCAGAATGTGAAAGAAGCAATCTGCTCAATTGAAATTTTGTAGCATAGAGTGTATTGGTTGCGGCCAAGGAAGAATGGAGGGTTGTGTGAGAGTCTGTAAAACACATGTGGATTGATGCAAACCATCCCTCAACCCCATCATTCCTCCTGTCTCCAATTTCTCCCCTTAGAGCCTCAACCTTTTGCCTTCTTTCACAACCCAGTACATAAATCCAGGGTATGTCACAGGTTGCACGGAAACAACTACATTACTTTGGTCTTCCAGACCTTCTCCCAACCTCCAGCCACTGGCCTTCTGACCCACCCTCATATACTCACCCAGCTGACAGACAAATGCAGTTAATAATGTTGTTGGGCTGGGAAACTATAAAAAAGAAATAGGAAATTTAAATAAATAAATAAAAGAAATAGGAAATCTAAGAGAGTTATATGTAAAAATAGAAGCTATTTCTATTCTTTATAACTGGGAGGAGTCACTTGCTTTCCTAAAATATATGATTCTCTCTCTGTGTCCTCCCTCCTTCCCTCCCACCTCTCTCACACAGAGAGAAATTTTCATAGTTGAGTAGCTTCTGCAAAATACATAGAAATATAGAAGTAGGCATTCATCTACAGCTGAAATAAGACATTAAAAAAAAAAAAGGTGGTTCACTTAAAGAAGTGATTCCCAGTCCAGCAGACCAATCAGATACAGCATGATTTCCCCCTGGCATTCTTTAGTCCATCCATCTAGGGTTAAGGGCAAATTTTGAAATAAACTGGTTCTTTCATTCCACCACACAGGTGGGTCCTGGGGATTGAATTCAGACCTTCAGGCTTGGTGTTGAGTGCCTTTATTTGCAGAGCAATCTTTCTGTCCAGTCATGCCATATTTTATTATTTAAACGAATTATAAATACTTCATGATCTTTGAAGTGAAAAAAAAAAAAAAAAAGCCAGAAACAAACACCAAAAGAGCAAACACGTCTCTCTGAGATGCTGGTATCGGTGGCAGGGCTGTTAACAGTTTTGAAAGACCACGTTTGACTGGCGTACTTCAAAAGCCAACTCAATGCTACTCTAAGTAAGTTCTAACTTAGAGATCAGCACTGTAAACAGATGGATAATGTGTATAAGAACCCTAGATTTGTAGGGTCGTCGCCAATGATTTTCAGATACATCAATCCAATGAAAATAGGGACAGGCAATCTTGGCTAATGGGCTTTCCCTTTTAAACTCCTAGCAGGCAAAGGTTGTTAGGACAACAAATGACATCTATATGTGCTTTTATCTCTACGACCCTGCCCCCCACCCCCCGACTTTTTAAGCCATATAGCTTAAGGGCTCTCCTCTGATTAGATCTAGAATTGCTCACTAGAAAATATAACCCGCTCCTCACAGCAATTTGTAATGTTCTAACCAGAGTGATAATGGGTGGTCCATTCTTTTTAAACGTCTCGTTTATGCATTTTCGGTACAGGGGAACCCGGGTGTCTTTGCAAGCCTTTTTTTGAGCCCAGGATTGGAAAGCGAGGGATACTATCTTACCCACTCGGGTCAGTACATGGGCGAGTGCTTGTCCAACACGGAGCCATTAGGAGCCGAGCCGAGTGCGGAGCGGGTCCACACCGCCAGCCGCAGCAGCAAGGCAGCCCACCGGGCTTGGCCGCCTCCTAACAATGCTACCCCTCGTGCCTCGGTGCTCGCCTCCAGCGCGCCTGCACGTACGTAGCTTGCACGTGTGTGTTGATATGGAGTTCGTGTGTGGACCCCTTAGAATATGCTGAAACCGATTTCTCAGAGAGGCGCCGGAGACAGGTCGAGGGAAGGTAGGAGCGGGTGCGGCGGGCTCCCGCGGCCTCGGGGCGGGGAGGCAGCGCGGGCCGCGCAAGTCCCGCGCCGGCCGCTAGAGCCCCCCGTTCGCGGCTCGGCCCAGGCCCCGCGCTCGCCCGACCCGGCCCCGCGCTCGCCCGACCCGGCCCGGCCCGGCCCGGCCCGGCCCCGCGCGGGGAAAACACTCAAGCGCACACAATGAACTCCGAGGAGGCCGCGAGCCGGGCCGGCCGCCGCGCCCGCACCGGGTGAACCGCCTCTCGGTGGGGGCTGCCAAATTTGCCCCCCAGGCGTCCTCTGCAGCCCCGCAGGCCCCGCGCCGCCGTCGGGCTGAGGAGAGACGCGGTGAGTGAGGGAGCGAGCGAACGAGCGAGCGCGCGCGGCGGGCCAGGCCTCCAGCCGGCGCGCGACGCCCGGGCCGCCTCGCCCGGCTTCGCCCCGGCGCGCGCCGAGGCATTTTTCTGTGGTGGAAGCCGCCGCCAACATGGCGCCCCTCGAGCCCCGAGCCCTCCGCGCTGAGCCAGCGGGGGGAGCCGGGGAGGAGGGAGGAGATGGCGGGGAGGAGGAGGCGGCGGCCTGCGTCCCCCCCGCCCCCCGCGCCCGTCGCCGGCTGAGGCCCGAGAGGCGCCGGGCGGCGGGAAGGAGGCGGCTCCGGAGGGAGGGCCGGGCGCGGCGGCAGCGTCGGCGGAGCGGAGCATAATGGTGGGGAAAGCTCGGCGGCGGCGGGGCGGCTGGGCGGCGGGGAGGGCGGAGGCATCCGCGGCGGTGGCGCGGCCTGTGCTGTGGCGGCTGCCGGGGCTGCGGCGGCTGCCGGGGCCGGGAGCTCCGGGGCGGGCGGGAGGGAGGGCGGCGTCTGACAGTGGCCTCAGGGACGGCCCCGGGCCGGTGAGGCCTGAGGGGTGGGCTCGTTTCCGCTGTCCAGCACCTTTTTACCTCAGGCCGAAGTGGGGAGCAGGCCCGCGTGAAGGCCGCGGAGAACCGCGCGCGGCCTGCTGGCGCCGGGAAGCCGCGGAGTCTTGTGAGCTCCTCCCGCCGGGTCCCCGCGCCTCCCGCTTGGCCAGGCCCTGGGGCCTTTGCACGGAACGTGGAACGGGCGGAGGGGGAGCAATGAAAGCGAACGCTCCTGAGACCCGAGACCGGTGTCCGTCCCTCTGCCCCGGATTGCGGGCGAGCGGGTAGCCGAGGCCTCAGCTGCCTCAACAGGTCCTTCTGGCCGTCCTGTGGGATCAGCCACCTTGTGTCCACGCAGAGCTGGGGAGAGAAGCTGATGGGGACGCTGCCTGTGGGGCTGTGGCCCGAACTTTCGCTTGCACTGTCTCCCCTCCTGCCTTTTTCCAGGGCCGAGCCGAGGAGGGGGGCTTTTTGCGGTGTGTCCGTGGGACTTAGTCGTTGGTGATGTGTTCGTGGTGCTCAGTGTTTGCGGTGTGTCCGTGGTACTGACTGTCCTATGTGATTTGTGTGCAGCACTCAGTGTCATGGGCAGGATGCATGCACACACAGTACCCTGTGTCCTCTGATCGGTATAAACCCCGGCCTCTGCCACCGAACAGCTGAACTGTGCCGCTGTATCCCCCGAGTGATAAGATGTATACATAGTATCTAGCATTGTGTAAGGTTGGGTGTGCAGTATCCTGGTGTAGAGTATCCAGCGTCGTAAAGTGTTACAGAGTATCTGGTGTTAATATCCCTTGCGTGACCAGTGTGACCGGTGTCTTTTACTGAGTACACACACAGTACCTGGTTTCCTGTAGAGTTGTATACATAGTTACTAGTGTCATAAGTAGTGTTTACACAGTACCCTTGTTAGTAGGAGGCATATACTGTACCTAGTGTCTTATGTGGTATGTATCCAATTGCTAGTTTCACTTGCTGAATACATGACTGGTGTCAACTGTGTTTTTGAGCTTAGAGGAAGGGGCCAGGTGGCCCAATGAGGGGACAGGTCACTCCAAAGGCAGTAAGCAGTTTAAGGGGTTTTTGTGAGACTATCTCACTCAGGCCCTCCCTCTCTCTGCTTCACCTGGGAGTTGTTTCCTACAGTCAATTGTGTTGTATGCTGGCAAACACATTAAAAACAAAACAAAACAAAACAAAACAAAAAAACCAAGAAACCAGTCACTAGGAGCCGAAGAAAGTAAATGTTTAAAAAAAAAAAAAAGAAAACAAGATATGTAACAAGATATGTAGCTTAATTATTATGGGATACATAATCTCAAATGATTCGGGGTGTCATTGATTCCAATTAGTGTCTGGAAGTTATTAGAGAGTGTCTGGTTGTGCTCTAAAAGTTTGAGTGTTTTGTGGTAGTCAAGATGGGGTTTGTACTTTTTAAAAATCTCTAATGTGTTCGACTAGAAGATGAAATGTGAATTTATGTCCAGGTATATTATGTTCCTGGTCTTTGGTTACATTGTAGTCAGTACTTTGGCTGACTCTATAAGTTGAAAAGGCCAGAGAATCAAAGATCAGAAGACAGGAGACTTGATTATGATCAAGTCCAAATAAGTTTCTTGTTGAACTCTGATTAAGAGAATTGCTTTACTTTATGCACTACTTTTTTCTGTCCAGGCTGTTCAGGTGAAAACTGCATCTCTTGTATTCTCCAAGGTGGACAGTTTGATTTTTCTTACAGTTACCATTTGCAATAAATGCAAATGCTTGAATGCTTTTTTATAGAGAAAAATGGATTTAAAATGTTAGAACTACACTCTAGTTCTACTTAAATATTCCTCAGCTATCCTAAAGTTAGTGCTCTGGTTGGATGTCCATTTGCCTGTTTCTGTAAAGGACATAGGTTTGTTTCACCCCTTTAAAACCCTCCCTCTATTTCCCTTTAGGATGGTTCTGATAGCATATAATAGAGGCATTCATAGCCCGGCATAACTTAATTGAGATGCTAATTGGAGCAAAGATTTTTGACATTTGTAACAGAACTATCACATGCTGTTAGGACAGTGGTTGCTTAAAGCCCTAACCAGCTGTTGGAAGATTTTTAGTACCCTCTTTAGTTTTCAGTTGATTGATTTTTTTTTTTAAAACAAACGAACAAAAAC
Source organism: Montemys delectorum (assembly GCA_019843815.1). Taxonomy (NCBI): domain Eukaryota; kingdom Metazoa; phylum Chordata; class Mammalia; order Rodentia; family Muridae; genus Montemys; species Montemys delectorum. The sequence goes on from JADRCD010234017.1 coordinate 31,646, forward strand.
TCATTAAATCTAAGCAAAGAGAATGTGTCATGAAAAGAAAAAAGAACTGCTTAGCAAATGATCAGCAAACCTTAGCCTTTCACTGCTTGCAAACCTTCAATTGAACTTAACATTAATTTTTTTCAGGGTTCATTCATTTTGTTGTTATTTTTATTTGAGTCATAGCATAATGATTAAAACCACAGACCTAGAGGCCCAGTGACTTGGGTTTGAATCTCCCTTGGGTCATTTAGTAGGCTCTTGGCAAATGACTTAACTTTTGGCAGGTTGGGCAATGAAGAACAAGGAGTAACTGAACCAAGCTCACAGTTCTTGTGAGGATTAGACGGTTCCTGAAGCAGTGCCAAGCTCCCCAGAACTGTGAGGACAGGCTGCACAGCTGAGGTCCTCTTTACGGTGCACTGTTTCTGCCTCGAAGCTGAGCTCACATCTAGGCTCGCTCGTGTTGCCTGTTAAACCTCTAGTTATCTAGCATGGAAGAAAGTTGTTATTTTCTGTCCCTATATTTAATCCGTTTTGTTGATTTTGGTACAAGAAAGACTGTGGATTAGGCACCTATCAATAGTTAGTAAAGTTACATGTATGCAGGCAACGTTCCTAGAAGTGGTCGTCTCATTAGCCCAGAACATGGCTCAAATGAGATCTGACACCTTAACTCCTCTTCATTTTTAACTTTTGTTTTCTGTGGTGGAGATTATGTATGAAAACTTTCTAGATTTTCTGTTATTGTACATGTTTATGTATAATGTGTACCAGTGTGCATACTGAGACATGAGTTAGGAAGTCAAAAGACAGCTTGCAGGAATGAGTTCTCTCTGTTTCGGGGACTGAATTCAGAATCAACAGGTTTTTATAGCAAGTGCCTTTACAGACTGAGCCATCTTGCTGGCTCAAAACTTTGTAGAGTTAGTTTTTATCTTAATATATTGTTACTTTGCTTCTTTCAGTGTGCCCTTGCTGTTGCTGTTTTAGTTTTTCTCCCTCCTTTTTTGGGTTTAATTTACAAATCATATAAAGACTAAAAGGGCTACACACACACACACACACACACACACACACACACACACACGCGCAGCTCCCAGAAGCAATTTTAACAATGTTGTCTTTGATTTTTAATTCATTACTTCCGAACCCCTGCTATTTATCATCCCTGACAAATATACATAGCAGAAACAGAGCGTCTGAGAGTTATCTTTAAACGTTGGCTCTAGTTTGGTACTTTTACTCACCTACAATACCTATCTGTACAACTTCAAGTTATATGTTTTCTATGGCCTCAGTAGAGAGTCTGCAGAGAACAACTGAGGCCATCCTTTCAGCAGCTCATTCTGGTAACGAAGTCCATTTCTCATCCATATTTTTTCTAAGAACTGATAAACGAGGTGAAAGGCGGCTTGTTTATATCTGCACATGGCTCTCCTACAGTGACTGTGAGCTGCTTGCAGTGCCTGTTGCCTTATTGTCCCAAGAAGTGCAGCTAGGTTGTACTGTGGTGACTGGGGGTGTTAGGGACCTGTGGCTTCCTATGGTTCTCTGTTGAAATGTAACCACAGAAGTGAGTACTGTGACATTAAACATTGCCGCATCTCTACCACTGTGCAGTGTTCACCTACACTGACTGACTTAAAAATTTGCATATTGTCATCTTAAAAGTAAGAAGTCTTTAAATATGGGAAGTTGACCGTCTTGTAGCAGTGTGCTGACCATCCTACTGTTCATGCACATGCCTGTGCACTGGAGCACATGTTTTTAAGCCGGGCGGTGGTGGTGCACGCCTTTAATCCCACCACTTGGGAGGCAGGGGCAGGCAGATTTCTGAGTTGGAGGCCAGCCTGGTCTACAGAGTGAGTTTCAGGACAGCCAGAGCTACACAGAGAAACCCTGTCTTGAAACACCAAAAAAAAAAAAAAAAAAAAAAAAAGTTTTTAAATGTTACAAATTCAGATAAATTGAAATTATGTATTTTTTCTCATCATAACTTAATAAAACTTAAATAAAAAAGAATCAGAATCAAAATTATTTATAAATGCAAAGCAATAATCTATAAGCAAAACATGCATTTGGACATTTAAAAATACTTTCATAGTCCATTGTATATTCAAGTAGATAAAATTAAGCAAATTGTTAGAGGGAGATACTTAACTGGACAATTTGACTGTTAATAACAGGTTAGTCAGATGCTTAATCTTTCGGATTTTTATGATATCTTCTATTCAATAATAGATTTTTGGTTTTTAAACAGGTTTTTTTTTTTTTTTTTTTTTAAAGGAGACTTTAATATTTGGGACAGTGTTCTTACAGTGAGATGCAGGGTAAGACCTTGGCACCTGTTAACTAAGAGGAAGAGAAATCCCTTATGTCCAAGTGCTGAAGTCATTTATTTACTATTCCATTGTAAAGATATGGCTCCTTTGGCTGTGTGGCAAGGTTTATGAAGTTTATTCCATGAAGTATTTGCTTTATGAGTGGCTACAACATACCTGACTTTATATAAAACTTAAAAAAATAAAACATAGACAGTGGTAAATACTGGTAAGTCAGAGTTTTTAGACATTTGAAAGATAGGCGGGTAAGCCAGTCATGGTGTTGTACACACCTTTAATCCCAGTACACAAGAGGCAGAGGCAGTTGGATCTTTGAGTTTGAGGCTACCCTGGTCTACAGAGAGAGTTCCAGGCTAGCTAGAGCTATACAGAGAAACCCTGTCTCAAAAAACCAAGAAATGAACAAATGAATAAATGAATGATAGACCAGCATCTGTTTATTTCATAGACATGGGAAAGATCGATTTATAAACAGGCCTAGATGAATTAGAAAGAGTGTGTTGCTGACAACTTGCACAGTTTTTTTTTATTAGATGTTTTCTTTATTTACATGTCATACAATATCTCCTTTCCCAGTTTCTCCTCCAAAAAGAAGAAAAAATAAATAAAATAAAAAAACAAAAACAAAAACAAACCCTTGTTCCTTCCCCCTCTCCCTGCTCACTACCCCACTCTGTCCTGCTTCCTGGCTCTGGCATTCCCCTACACTGGGGCATAGAACCTTCACAGGGCCAAGGGCCTCTCCTCCCATTGATGACCTACTTGGCCATCCCCTTGCATAGTTTTTTTAGAACTGAATAATATTTTAGAAGCAAATTAGTTTTGTTTTAAGGCATACTTTAAGTCCATAGTTATGCATAACATAAAATCACATTGAAATGTTATATTGTATTTTGTATAAATAAAATAATGTATACTTTTTGGTATATTTATTAATACATTATTATTTATTGAAACTTTGCTTTGTATCAGATACTTGTTAGATACTGAGGTAAATAAGATAATAAGTTAGAGTAACAGTTATCAAGCCAGTGAAATAAAATGTAATGAGAAGTAAGTCCAGAGTGCTACAGTGTGGATAAGCTGAGATATATTGTATTTGAATTGAGATTCTTTGGAAGATCTTAACATTGTAGATGTCTAATTTATTCTGGTTTGTAACGTTGAGATACACTAATCACTTGTGGTTTCTAAAAGCTACTTTTTTATGAGTAGTGACACTACTCTGTTGAAAAGCACAGCTGGAATAAACACCCAGGACTTGCTTCCCCAGGTATTATCAGAGCAAGCAAAGAAACGTAGATCTGATGAAGATTGTTAGTGCTTTCCCCAACTACTATAGTCTGTTGAGTAAATCTAAAATACAGCTTAAAGAATGGGGTATCATATCCCCTAGTTTTAGCATTTATTATGAGAACATGAAAGATCGATGCAAATTTTAAAATGAATATGTGTTGAAAGTCTGTAACAATATTCTTACTACTGAATCAGGAAGACACTAACTTCCTGGACTGAGGCATTTCAACATGCACATTAAATTGTTTTAAAAGTCTACTTTGTGAGCAGTTTTTAGGACACCTTCATTCCTTGTAAATATGGCCTATGGCAACACCTTTTTTGTTACTATTCTTTTAAGGTGTTGAGCACTTACCATACTAGCAATGTTATACATTCCATGTATCTCTCACATTAGTGTCTTGAGGGAAATAGTGCAATGTTCTAGTAAAGGAACAGGCTCCTGTTGCCCAGGGTCACAGAGATGTGATCAAATTGCTTTGAATCCAAACTTAGGAGCACCAAACGCTCAGTCCATTGTTCTGAGTCCCATGAACCTGCTGGGGTCGTACTGAATCACCTGTCTCCCTGGAGGACCTTTATAAAGAAAGAGAGAGAGAGAGAGAGAGAGAGAGAGAGAGAGAGAGAGAGAGAGAGGAAGATAAGACTATGAGACCATGCTCATTTGAAAACAAGAAAAGAATATTAGAAAACTGATAATCAGAACATTCCATAAATAAAGTTCTGATTAGTTCCAATTTCTTTGTTAATGATAGCTAGTAATCCAAGAACAAGCATACATAATTGGTTCATTTTCTTTCTGTTGCCATAGCAGCTCATATTATGGAGACACAACTTGGCTCAAGTTCAGGAGTAGTGAGTGGGGATACTTAAATCTTTATTTTAGTGTTTATAGTAAGAGAAACATGCTTGGGAATACTTGGCATGAACTCCAGTGCTAAAGTCTTGGTGTCTTAGGAGAGGCGGCCCTTGTCTTGAATTTTATCTTTCTCTCAACTGGGTAAGTTAATTTGGACTGAAATCCTAAGTTCTGGAAAGCTGCTCTGCAAGCTAAGCCTTCAGATGTCTGCAGGGTATGTTCTGCTGTCCACAGTGAGAGGGTGTGATTCCCGGAGAAGCCTGTGCTAGAAGGAGGGGCTGTGCAGCCTCCGGAGTCATGTTCTCCAGGCAGGCAGCAGTGATGCTGCAGTGGGGTATTAAATATGATTTTCTCATTTAGTAGCTACGCACAAGTTTTCAGAAAGAAGCAGTCCCTTAATGAAGGCTAATTATGGGGATGCTTTCTCAACTTGAAAGCTATTGAGTTTTTTTTCTTTTTCAGTTTTATTTTTGTCATTTGATTTATCTACTTAGTATTTTTCTGTCTTAAAATTGCATCGGAAAAGCACTATTGGGCAAATCCTTAATTTTTAACCTGATTGTTATATGGAGCCCTTTCCCAATTAATATAAAGTTCATTTATTTTAACTGCTTGGGTATTACAGTTGAAAACAGAGAGACTATTTGGGGGCAGGGTAATTTACCATTGGAGATGTGTTTTAAACTACAAAGGAAAAAGTCTAGGGTAACTTGTTTTCTACTGTGTTTTTGTTAGCATTTCTCTTTAGATACAGAAATATCAAATTAACTTCAGATGCCTGAAGTTTTTATTTTAAAATTCCTAAATATTTTAGAAGTCTGCACATACGTGTGTGTGTGTGTGTGTGTGTGTGTGTGTGTATGTATCTTCTGCACATAAAATCTTAAAAAGTCACTTGTTTCTGATTCACATTTCAGGTAAGAAACTATCATTTGCATCATTTGAAGCTTTTTTAGAATTGTTAAATTAGTTTTTCTCATGTCAATTAATTAAAAGCTATTTAGACACCAGTTAAACTCAAAGTTAGAGTTTTTTTTGTTCATTTGTATATTTGAAATGTTAATGAAAAATATCCTATGTAAACCTGGCTGGCAGTAAAGCTGGAACTCTCCATCTTGAGGGGAATTTTAAATGACAGTGCTATAGGATTAACATTAGGAACAAAGAATAGTTTAGCATACTGGTTCTCAGTCGTGGATGAGCATCTGAACTATTTATTATTACTATTGTTACAAAAATGTTGATTCAGAATATTTGAAGGTGGGACTGGACTCTAATTCTCTAAAGCCCCATTTTTAGTTTCTGCAGTAATCAATCTCTCTCTCTCTCTCTCTCTCTCTCTCTCTCTCTCTCT
>JADRCD010234018.1:0-15947 GCA_019843815.1 Montemys delectorum
TGACCACGATAATTAAACCAATAAAAAGGATATGAGTTCTTTTATTAGCTGGTGACCAAGGATTGCTCATGCCCCAGAGTCTCTTGTGTCTGACACTCAGCAGGGTATGGTTTTTTTAAAGACAAACCCCACAATTATATCAGTGTTTGAGGGGAATCAGAGCAACATCTTTCTGCAGAACTTAGCAATATTTTCCGGATGCTACATGACAGTTACTTTTGACTTACATACTTTCTATTAGTTAGTTTATGTTTTAGTCTGCACAAATGTCAGTTACTCTGGTTAATACAGTGGACCATGGTCAGGACACAGTCAGTCCCAAAAGTATTGCTGAGGCAAATGTGGCAGACTGAGGAGTGCCTCGGCAGACATAAACTAGTGTGGACAAGATGGCACCACATTAGCCATTTCATCATAACCACCTGTGGCTCTAGGTGTAGGAGCTCTGATGCCTTCTTCTGGCCTCTGTAAACCTACACACATAATTCAATTTTTGGGAGGTAAAAGATTGTGTTTTTAGATTATATGTTGCTTTAACCACAATGTGCTTATTAGGTTTTGCTTTTTTAATACATTTCTTTCACATTAATAGTAAGTTGACTTTTTTTCCATTTCTATGCCCTCTCTGCTTAGCCACTGCTTAGGATTCTCATTCTGGACCATTTGAAATTTGCCTACACCAAATCCATTGCCTTACATCAGGGATTAATATTAAGGTGTACTTAAGCCCATGTCAGATATTCCAGATCACAGTGGGTAGTAGGGACCGGTGACAATAACACAACAGGCCATTAAGTGGCTTAGTAACCAGGTATTGGTGTATGTACTGAGCTATTGTCAAAAGTTTTGTATAGGGCAGGCCAAGTAAAGTAGGACTAGCTAGTATTACATTAGGTGTTACATGAATTGAGTTAATGCAGAGGGGAGGGGTTACCTAGCCAGTGTTGGATTGAGTGATATTTGAACCAAGACAGTGAGGGGGGTGTCTTTGTATATCTTGAAATTTAGGCTTTATAAAACTTAACCCCATCCAGGGTGGTAGCACACATACATATCTCTATATTTGCGTTAAGGAGGTTGTCAGGAGCCAGAGTTCAAGATCATTCTTGGCTACATAACAACTTCAGGTTTGGGATAGGCTTCATGAGCCCCTGCCTCAAAAAAAAAAAAAAAAAAAGTCAAAACATAACAACAGAAAACATAAATCATTCACTTAAGTGTCATGGTGCAGGGAAATCTTTCTAGTCTCACCCAAAAGTAAACAAACTCATGGTTAGTGTCCCTCCCTAATAGGCCTCTTTCCATCATCGTACTCTCTGCTGTGACTTGCCCTACAATCAGGAACTTGCCTCTTTTTTCTCATTTTTAAATGTGTGCGTGCGTGTGTGTGTGTGTGTGTGTGTGTACACCAGTTTAGTACTCAAGGAAAGGAGAAGAGTATGTTGGATGCCTTGGTGGTTGTGAGTGCTGGGAATCCAGTGCAAGCAGGCCTACAACTGTTCACTAACCACTCAGCAGTCTTTCTAGGATGAAATGTGTTGTCCATGCTGGTCTCAACTCCTGGTCCTCCTCCTCTCTCTTCAGCATATCCTACAGGATCTCACTCTGTAGACCAGGCTGTCCTCACACTCACAGAGAACTGCCTGTCTCTGCCTCCCTAGTGCTGGGATTAAAGGTGTGCGCCACCATGCCTGGCTTGTCATTTTGTTATTTGAAATTCTTTGTTGCTTTTTAGTTTCATTCTAATCTATGACCTATTAGATGGAGGTATTCGACAGAAGGTAGGAAGGAATTGAAGGAGATGACTGTGTGGTGTGACGTGGAGGAGAGGCACCAAGCCAAGAGTGAAGTTCAAGTCTGCTGTGAGTTTCTGTGACCTTAGACAATATATTCTACTTTCAGAGATACTGCTTGCTGGATTAGCCCAGATGTCAAGCTCTTAACACCTTCTACCCATTTGGAAGAGTCTCAGAGTTTCCATCCGTGTGTTCTTCGTGAAGTCTCTTACCTTTCAGTGACTGGAGAATAAGCCCCTTTCTTTGTAATTGTCATAACTCAGAAGAGCCTGGGCATCCTTAATCAGGCAAGGAACTTGGACAGTGGCCTGCCCCTGTCTCTTTTAATTGAATTCAACCTTTCTTTTGCTGACCACCTGAGATTCCTACCCTGAGTTCATAGTAGCAGCAAACCTTTAGCATGTCTGAGGAGAGGAAATGAGAAGAATGTGGTGACGTTTGTGGAAGGCCCTCTGTCTATATTATTTCACAGGCTCCTGGTGTCTAGATAATCAGTCCTGCTCACAGAGGCCCAGGAAGTCCCCTGATTTTATTGTTTGCCCACAAATAGGGAAAGTTGCCCTTTTACAGATGAGCTAACTAGTTTCATGGTTTTATTTTGCTCCATTTTTAAAGACTTATTTCTTATTATTTTTAATTAGGTGTATTTGTGTGTGTTTATGGGTATTTCTGTGCACATGAGTACCGGTACCCAAAGAGGCCAGCCATGTCATGTTCTCTGGAGCTAGTTATGGTTGTGAGCCATCTGACATGAGTGTGGAGATCAAACTGAGGCCCTCTGTAAGCTCAGTGTGTGCTTTAACTCCTGAGTCACCTGCCCAGCCTATTGCTGTCACTGTTGTTCTTGAAAAGATTTATTGGGCATAGTTAACCATGCTTGTAATCCCAGCACTTAAAGCAGAAACTGGTGGATCTCTGTGTGTTCAAGGCCAGCCTGTTCTATATAGTGAGTTCCTGACCACCCAAGCTACATAGTGAGGGAAAGCACTGTCTTAAAAAAAAAAAATTAAACAAGAGTAGAATACAGCAAATAAATAAACACATGACTTTTTAAAAGTTGAAAGTTCCTTTTTTTTTAGTGAGTTAAAGTAGGGCTTCTTAAAATTTTTCCAATCAACCAGCCTTTTTTTATTTAATGTTTTATAGATATATACATATGTGTGTATGTATATATATATGTGTATATAAATATACACATATATATATGAATGTTTTGCCTGATGTCTGCATATATTTGTACCTCATGTATACTTGTGGAGGTCAGTAAAGACCCTCAGCTCCCCTGAAACTGTAGTTAAAGATGGGTGTGAGCCACTGTGAAGGTGCTAGGAATCAAACGCAGATCCTCTGCAAAAGCAACCAGTGTTCTAACTACTGAGCCATCTCTCTAGCCTAACAATCCTTTTATCCCCAAGAAAAAGGTAAAACTCTGAGTATATACGAACAGAAATAGATGTAAAGGTTATTTAACACATTTAATAACAAATTAATAACCCAGAAGCTGGGCATTGTAGCACACCTGTGCTCAATGCTTAGCACTTAGGACATGCTGGTCAGAAAGCTCTCACATGTTTGAGGCTAGCCTGGTCTATATTGTGAGTTCTGTGCCAATCAGGGATCTATAATAAGGCCATGACAAAATGACAACAAAAACTGAGTCTGGAGAGATGATTCAGTAGTTGAGAGCACTGGCCGCTCTTTAGAGGACCAGGGTCCCATCATCCACAATTTAAGGAACTCTGAGTTAAAGTTAACAGTTTCTTTTGAAAATGAGTTTAGAGTTCTATTTTTTTATTAGATATTTTCTTTATTTGCATGTCATATGATTTCTCCTTTCCCAGTTTCCCCTCCAAAAAACAAATAAACAAACAAACAAAAACAACAAGAACAAACCCCTGTTGCCTCCCCCCTCCCCATGCTTGCCACCCTACCCTCTCCCACTTCCTGGCCCTGGCATTCCCCCACACTGGGGCACAGAACCTTCACAGGGCCAAGGGCCTCTCCTCCCATTGATGACAGACTTGGCCATCCTCTACTATACACATGCTGCCAGAACAGTCAGTCCCTAGAGTTCTATTTTTTTAGTTTAATTAGTTTCACTTTGGCACTTTTCTTGCTGTATTCAAATGTCTATTTATTGGGAGGCAGACATGGTGCTTTATGCCTATAATACCAGCAGTTTGGGAGGCAAGAAGGTAGTTTGAGACCAGCCTGCCTTACATATAAGACTCCATCTTTTTTTTGTTTTGTTTTTTTGTTTTTTGTTTTTCGAGACAGGGTTTCTCTGTGTAGTCCTGGCTGTCCTGGAACTCACTCTGGAGACCAGGCTGCCCTGGAACTCAGAAATCCGCCTGCCTCTGCCTCCCAAGTGTTGGGATTAAAGGCGTGCGCCACCACCGCCTGGCAAGACTCCATCTTTTTAAACATCATTATAGACCACCATTTATGGGCATAGAACTTTTCCTAAATAATATTTTTTTATTTTATGTGAATGAGTGTTTTGTCTGCTTGTATGTGTGTACCATGTGTGTTCAGTACCCATGGAGACTAGAAAAAGACATCTTGTCCCCTGGAACTGGAGTTACAGTTGTGAGCTGCTTTGAGGGTGCTGGGAATTGAACCCTGGTCCTCTTGGAAGAGCAGCCAGTGCTCTTAACCACTGAGCCATCTCCTCCACCCCAGGCATACAGCTTTTTACAAGACTATGTGCTACTATATTAACCATTATTTTTTGTTTTTAAAGTAGGCTCTTATCCCAGATATATGCTGCTGTTATTGAGGCTGTTTTGGCTGGCATTGCATGTTATGCTAAAACTTGCAGTCTGGCAAAGGTAATTTAAGTACCATATTTCTGTCTTGGTAGTCATCATTTTAATGTAAATCATCCTAACCATTTTGTTCTTTGGATGCTGTGCAGTACTCACTTCTGTGTGACTTAGGCCCTTGGTAGCCAAGCCTATAGCACTTGAACTGCTGCTGCCTGTGGCCATGCTGCTGTTATTTTATGAGCCTTTATAAACACCTGACTGTGTAAAGGACAGTCATTGTTTTATTAATAATTTAGAGAAGACACTTTAGAAGTTAAAGAAAAACAGATTATCCCATTGAATTTTAATGAAGCTATTAAAGCTTATTTTGAGCTACATAGTTGGTTTCCAATGATTCAGTGTTTAAAACTCAGTACAGGTTGGAAAATCTGACTTACCTTTCCTAGGCAAGCGTGTGTATACTTGCTCTCTGACCATTTTCTTCCTTGCTGTTTTGCGGTTAACCTGCCCTGCTGAGTTGGATTCCTAAATCTGACCCAGTAAGATGAGAAGAGACGGCTTGATGCCTTCCAAAGCCAGTAGGACTTTTCCTGAAGGAAGCCAGTTGACAGTGGAAAGGTTGTGTATGATGTAGATATCAGAGAGACTGTAGCTGTAGTCACCAGCTCCTTGGCGTCCCCTCCTACTGAGCTCGATTCCTTGTAACAATGTCGGTTTTCTCAGCTCCTTTAGCTGCTACATAGTAGAAAGCTCTGCAAAGCCCTTAGATGTCCTTCAACTTTAGTTCTCATGTCCTTTTTTTTCCCCCCTAACTGATCTTCTGTAGGTTCGGTTATTTGAATATTCTCAATGTCTAGCAGAAACTCAGGGCATTGGTCCCTCCCCAGAGCCAGGGAGAAGGGAGGAGGAGGCACATTTCTAGTGCTCACATAGCACTCACTCCAGCTGCCTAACCAGCTGCTTACATCTCTCCAGCAGATCAGATGCTGTGTGCCCCTGCCTAAGTACGTTTCCTGTGAATCCAGCAGGCACCTACCTGTTCCCCCTAACCTGATGCTTTTACTTTAATCTTTTGAGGTATACAAAGTAGTCACATAGAAGGGAAGGGCACTGGCCAACTTTTAGAAGGGCCTTTCCTATCAAAGATATGCATACTTTTGCTGCTTGAAAGGTAATTGATTGTTTTGTTGCTGCTTTTACAGGCCAAGGAGGTAGCAGAGCACACTCTGGAGTCTGGGTTAGTGTTCACTGAGTTGGTTCCATTCAAAGCAGATCTACGGTAAGCAATAGCTGGTATTTTTTTTTTTTATGAGAATTTATTTTTTTAAAAAAAAATAAGATCCCCTTGTCCGTTATAACTTAGATTCCACCTCTCTCTTATTTTGAGAAATGTTCAAGTCAAATAATAGGATATATGAAAGAGAACCACTTGTGATCATTATGGAGAAACTACATCAGGAAAATGCATGTCTGTTTTGAAACTAGAGTGTGAGGCAGATTCATACTGGAACTGTGGGAGCCCCACGGGCCTGGTGCCAAAGCTAAGGAGGAGAAGTAGGGGAACCGGAAAGGCAGAGTTGCAAGGGGGCAGGAGACCACTAGTAAAAGAGAGCTTACTTCAGCTTCCTGTCCTCAGGGAGCCTAGTGTCTTTAAGTCCTCCAGTCACATCCCCAGTATGTCCTGTTACAGCTCTGTGCTGGCTTTGTCCTTAGCTACATTTTCATGAGCTCAGTCCATTCCACAAGAGGACCATTTGTGTAGTTTTATACAAAGGTCATGAAAGACCAACACCGAAAAGTTTATTTAAGAATACTTCGAGCCAGGCTTGGTGGCACATGCCTCTAATCCCAGCACTCCAGAGACAGACAGTTGGAACTCTGCATGAATTAGAGGCCAGCCTGATCCACATGGTGAGCTCTAGGACAGTTAGAGCCTGTTACTGCATATCCTACGTTGTTTTACATCTGCGATTCTGAGTAGTGAGAAAGGAGCATTTGATAGAGAGGTTAGTTGGCTGACATGACAGGAGGGAGTCTGTTGTCTGCAGTTCCATGGGTGGAAGGAAGAGCCAGAACTCAGTGATGCAAGACTTCCCCATCTTGTTATAGGTCTCCTTCCCCAAAGCTCACAGTTTTGAAAAGGGAGAACTGGGGGAAGCCTCATTAGTTGAGAATGTGCTTTCACTTCCCAGCTGTGCTGACTTAAGCTCAATAGGGAGCCTTCCATGTGTGTTTCTGAGCATTCACTCTGTAGAGTGATAGGGCAGGTAGATCTTAGTCTCTGTGGTAGTGAGTCCATCTCTATTACCACCCAGGCTGATCCAGCTGTTCTGGGCCTCCTATTATTCCAGCTCTTGCCCTTGCCACTGTAAAGGTTCTTGGGTCTGAATGAACCATCCCAGCTGGAGGAAGGCAGGAGGAGAAAGCCTCCCAGGCTAGTTAGTGTTCAGACTGAAATCATAACTGCTTCCTCCACCAGGACTGCCTCACTGAGCTCCCTAATACATAAGCATATCTTCTAGAAGCGGAAGGAAGACGGAGCAATTAATAGACACAGGAAGCTCATGTGTTACTAACTTATTCTTGCCGAGACATGAAATTAAGCTTATATAAGCATATACAATTTAAAGACTTCCTCGGGCTGGCAAGATGTTTTACTAAGTAAGGGCACCCACTGTCAACTCTGATGACCTGAATTCAATTCCTAGAACCCACATGCAAGTTGTCCTCTGACCTCCACATGTGCATAGTGGTATGCTCATGGCCCCACACACACACATACACTCTAAATGTTTAAAAAAAAAAAAAACTTTTTCAGAAAGAATATGCCAGGGCTGAGCAAAGTTGCACATGTCTGCAATTTAACTCAGGAGGCAGAGGCAGAGGCAGAGGCAGGAGCATCTCTACAAGTTTGAGACCAGCTAATCTACAAATTCTAGGCCAGTCAAGGCTACACAGTGAGACTGTCTCAGAAAAGACCTTGTCTCCCAGAGGGAAAGCAGAAAAGTTCTTCTTCAGCTCTGAAGCTTGACCCTGCTGTGGATCCATAGCAGTTGACTTTGAATAGCAGAAGCACCTTCTGCTTGGGTACAGAGAAGGGCTGGCAGTTTGACCCAGAGGTACTGAAGAGGAGGAGGATCAGGGTAGTCTGTAGACACTGAGGAGCAGGAGGCTCTGGGCCAGGAGATGGCCATTCCCAGTCAGGCTGCATTGGGTAATGTGCCTGCTCACATCCAAGAGTTGAGGCAGTCTTGAAAAGCAGCACAGATACAGGACCATGGATGGAATAATGTCCTGGCTTCACATCTGGTGATGTCCAGGGATCCTGAGAAAGGTATCTAAATAGCTAAGGAAGGGTGACACTCTAGCTGTAGAAGGGGGTGCCTTTGATCCCAGCACTCAGGAGGCTGAGGCAGGTGGATCTCTATGAATTGAGGTCAGCCTGGTCTACATAGTGAGTTGTATGACAACCAGAGCTGCAGAGTAAGACCCTGTCTCAAAAACAGAAACAACAACAACAAAGGGGGTGGCATTCACTTGATCGAGTGGCGTTGACAGTCTGGGGAAGATACAGGGGAAAGCAAGTATTTCAGAAGATTCTAGCCAGTCCTGAACAAGAGACTTGACTGCTGGTTTGTTCCCTTTCTATTCTACAGGTCCAAGGTGACTTTCCATATACATGCTGTGAATAACCAGGGAAGGTAGGTGCAACTATGTGACTCCTTTCATGAGAAAGTGTGAGAACACAAGGAAAAGAGGCTGTCCAGTTGTGGTGCATGCCTGGAATCTCAAAACTCAGGAGGCAGAGGCAGGAGGACCCAGAATTTGAGACCTGAGTGTCACTGAGATGGCTCAGGAAGTGTTAAGAAAAACAGAAAGAAGTTCATGCTCATCCTCTGATGCCTAGAAAGTCTACAGCCTTCCTGGGATACATAAGGCCATGTGCGTGTGTGTGTGTGTGTGTGTGTGTGTGTGTGAGAGAGAGAGAGACAGAGACAGAGAGAGAGAGAGAGACAGAAAGAGAGACAGACCCCCTTATAGCTGCTACCATTATTGGTGTCAGCACATTCTACTTGGGGAGAGGTGCCATTCCACACGTGGACTTAGGTTTGGCTGAGTCTCTTTACCCAATTTTTATCCCATGGGAAGTTGGGAGACTGGGGTCAGGCACTAACATTACATTTTCCAGTGCTAATTCTATACACATGTAACCCAATGCTTGGTATTTGTTTTTTGTTGAGATAAGGGTCTCATATAGCCAGGATGCCCTTAAACGTCTGTGTTCCTGCCTTTACTCAACTGCATCGTGAGTTTGAGGCCAACCTGGATTATATAAGATCCTATTTTAAAACAAGGAGAAACCGTAATCCTTTAATGCCTTTCTCTACTGTCTCTTTCTTCCAGAATTGTGCCTCTGAATAATGAAGATAGCTTATCCTTTGTGAAAACGGTAAGCAGTTAGCAGAACTATTACAAGTCAGCTGCCTGAGAATGGCTATAGAGGGACATCTGTAAAGGATTTGTTGTAAGAGACAGCTGGAAAGTTCTGCAGGCAGCTAAGGTTATGACAGCCTTGTGAAGAGTTGTGACTGAGTACAACAAACCAAATTTTCAATGGTTCCATTGTTTTTTTTTTAAGTTTTATTTTTATTTGTATGTATATGCCACATGTGTGCTGGTGCTGGTGGAGACCAGAAAAGGGTATCTGATTATCTGAAGCTGGAGTTACAGGTAGTAGTGAGCTGCCCAGTGTTGGTGCTGGAGTCAAACTCAGGCCTTCTGAAAGAGCAACACATGTCCTAACTGCTGAGCCATCTGCCCCTCAAATGCTCCTTTTTATTATAAGATCTGCTCTGCCGTGGGTGGTGGTGGCACACGCCTTTAATCCCAGCACTTGGGAGGCAGAGGTAGGTGGATTTCTGAATTCGAGGCCAGTCTGGTCTACAGAGTGAGTTCCAGGACAGCCAGGGCTACACAGAGAAATCCTGCCTCAAAAAACAAAAAACAAAACAAAAAAAACCAAAACAAAACAAAACAAAATTCTGCTCTTGTTGCCTTAAGAGGAAGCAGAGGTAATTAAACAAACAGCAGTCCACAGATGCCTGTGTCTCTTGTGAAATTAGGTAGTCAGAGCAGAGTTTTCCATAGTTTCTGCTGGGACCACGGAGTGATTTTAAAGTAAACTGAGCCAGGCATGGCATGCCTTTAATCTCAGCACTTGGGAGGCAGAGGCAGGTAGAACTCTGTGAGTTTGAGGCTAGTCTGGTCCACATAGTTCCACACCAACTAGGACTACATAGTGAAACCCTGCCTCAAGTGGGTGGGTGGATGGATGGATGGATGGATGGATAAGTTGCTAGGGTAAAGTGTCATGGCCTATGGCCCATGGACATGGTCCGAGGAAGGCAGAATTTGTAAGCTAATTTTAGCCACAAGCCAAGGGCTCCATTTACTCCAGGGCAACCCTAATGTAAAGAGTTTTGACAAACAGAATGTGAGAAAATGGTTGGTTACAACCAAGATTCTGGTTGCAGTATGCATGCCTGCTTTCTTAATTCCAGAAGGCTTTGGTCATGGGCAACTGAGTGCAGTAGCTGTGGATGACTTGGTACAAATGTATCCTCCCCCCAAATAATAGTAAAAAGGTTCTTCATCCCTAGTGGAAAAGCACCTCAGAACTCTGAACACTGCAAGGACAGTCTGTAAGGTCGTGAGTCATGACCCTTGACAAAGTCTAAATTAACTTCATGGTGGTGGCGCACACCTTTAATCCCAACACTTGGGAGGCAGAGACAGATGGATCTCTGTGAGTTTGAGGCCAGCCTGGTCTACAGAGTGATTCCAGGCTAGCCAGGGATACATAGTGAGACCATATCTTTTAGAAAAAAAAATCATTTGAGATACTGAAAATGATTTAGTTTTTATTTTTTTATTTCTATGTCTTAGATTTGTTTTTATTTTATATGGTGATTTTGCCTGACATGTATCTGTATACACTACTATTCATGGTACCTCCTGAGGCCAGAAAGGGTTTTGAGCCTCTGAGCTGAGAGTTTAAGATGGTGTGAGCAGCCATGTGGATGCTGGGAATCAAACCCAGGTACTTCTGTGCCAGTACTCTAAACTGCCAAGCCACCTGTCCAGCCCCAGATATTTCCCTGCTGACCTCTAACCCCTGACTTCTCTTAGATTTTTGTGCATCATTTTTTAAGGTGCTTTGTACAATAGTAAATGATTTATAACAAGGTAGATTTATGTTATTTTTTTTTTGTTATCAACTCATTCCAAGCCAGGCACTGTGCCATAGCACTATAGTGTCAGCTGCTTGGGAGGCTGAGCTGGAGGGTTCCCGGAGTCTATAAGTTAAAGACCAGCCTGCGTAGCGTACTACACCATACTGCATACATGTACCAAGCCCTGATCCCCAACACAATCTGAACTGGGCACACAAGTGCAGGCTTGCGATCCCAGCACTTAGCAGATAGAGTTGGAGAGATGTCTCAGTGGTTAAGAGTACCAGCTCTCCTCGGCTCTGCCCACCCCCAGCACTCGCCAGCTTTTTATGTGGATGCTGGGGATTTGAACACAGATCCTCGTGGTTGCAGGGTGTTGGTTAGTTTTTGACAACTTGATATAAACTCAGATCCCTGAGAAGAGGGACCTTCAACGGAGGAATCGCCTCCACCAGACTGGTTTGTGGATATGTCTGTGGGACATTGCTAATTGATGGGGGAGGAGAGCCTAGCCCTCTGGGTGGTGCCACCCTTAGGCAGGTGGTCCTGGATTGTATAAGAAAGGTAGCTGAGCAAGTCGGGGAAGGTAAGCCAGTAAGCACTGATTCTCCGTGTTCTCTGCTTCAGTTCCTCCATTGTCTTCCCTGATGGTGCACTGTAACCTGTAAGCCAAATAAGCACTTGCTCCCCAAGTTGATTTTGGTCGTGGTGTTTTTCATAATAGAAACCAAACTAGAACACACAGCCATTGCTCTATCCTAGTTTTATCTAGTTTTATGAAAAATGGCGTTGTAACTTTTCCCCTGATACTAGAGACTGACCCCAAGGCCTTGTGCTTGATAATCCACTGCGCTGAGTCTGCCGTGCCTTTAATCGTGAGGGATTTTTTTGAATACCTAGATTAACTTTTGCAGCGTCGCTTGCACAGCCCTTCCCATCGAGTCAGCTGCTGGCATCAGTTTATTTTCAGTGTCTTACTGTATTTCTTGTAGCAGCCTTTCACCTAGTTAGGTTTTTTTTAAGCTTTTAAGAATTTATGGTGAAGGTTCTATGCCCCAGTGTAGGGGAATGCCAGGGCTAGGAAGCAGAAGGGAGTGGGTGGGGAGCAGGGGTATTTTATTTTATTTTATTTTATTTTTTGAGAGGAAACTGGGAAAGGAGATATCATTTGACATGTAAATAAAGAAAATATCTAAAAAAAATAAAATAAAAAAATTTATGAATGGGATACTTTTCCCAGTTTCCTTCCCAGCAGGTGCATGCAGGCGTGCAGGTGTGCATGCACACACACACACACACACACACACACACAGATTGTGTATCCTGCCACTTTATTGAACATCTTTATCAGATCTAAAAGTTTTCTGGTAGAATACTTGGGTCTTTAAGAATCCTGCCTCTAATCCTGCCGTATGCGAAGCAGAGGCTGTCCATTCCTAGTCTCTTCAGGAATTTTATTAAGGCGTGCTGCACGATGTCAGATGTCTTTTCAGCATCCGTTGAGATGATCCTCTGAGTTCTGCCTTTAGGTCTGTTACTGTTGTATATTTCATTTACTGATTAGTGTATGTTAAATTAACCTTGCATCCCTGATATGAAACCTGTTTGGTAGTGATATATGATCTTAATTTGTTCTAAAATTCTGTTTTGCAAGTTTTTTATTGAGAATTTTTGTATCTGAGCATATCAGGAAATTGCTGTATAGTTTCCTGGTTTGGGCTGTGTCTTTGTCCAGTTTTGGCATCAGGGTAATAGTATAATGGCTTTGTAGAATGGATTAGTGTGTCCCCACCCCCTGGGTATTTTGTGAAACAGTTTGAGAACTGTTGGTACCCAGCAAGCCCTCTGTATCTGCATGTCTCTACCCATCAGTGCTGGGGTTCTATCCCGCCCTAATACTTGGCTTTTATATGGGTATCAGGGATGGATCCAAACTGAGGTTCTTACATTTGGGCAGCATGTACTTTACCCACTGACCCATTTCTGAACACTGGTTTTGTTTGTTTGTTTTTAATATTTATTTTATGTATATAAGTACACTGTAGCTGTCTTCAGACACACCAGAAGAGGGCATCAGATCCCATTACAGATGGCTGTGAGCCACCATGTGGTTGCTGGGAATTGAACTCAAGGCCTTTGGAAGAACAGCCAGTGCTCTTAACCACTGAGCCATCTCTCCAGCCCTGTTGGTTTGTTTTATGTGAGTTCTCCTGATGAGTTGTTTTCACCCTAGATTTATGATCAGAGGGAAACCAGCTACAATAGCAACTGTGATGGCTTGGTAGCATTTTCCAGTGTTGGGTATAAGAGATGATACTGTTATAGCCCATAGAAGGTTTGGAGACAGGGATACAAGGGTAATGGGTGGAGAAAATAGAACATATATAGTGAGCTAAATGTATCAGTATTTAAGTAGTGAAGTGAAGGAGGAATGGGGAAGAAGGAAAGAAAGGTAAAATACAAAGGGAAGTATGTGGTGGTTAAAGAATCAGCAAATGAAAGCAGAGCTGGGGAAATGGTGGCTCAGTGCTTAAGAGTGTTTGCTCGGCAAGCATGAGGTCCTGAATCAAAATTCCCAACACCTATGTAAAAAGCCAGGCATGGCTACATTTACCTGTAACTCCTGCATTGGAACCATGAAGGCCAGTGAATTTCAAGAGCTCTCTGGCTAGCCACCCTAACAAAAAAAGACAAGTGTCCACTTTAGTGAGTGTCTTAGTTAGGGTTCCTATTACTGTGGTAAAACGCCATAGCCAAGTGTACTTATAGAAGGTAGAGTTTGGGGGATGAGAGTCTATCAGCATCACAGAGGGGAGCATGGCAGCAAGGCAGGAACACTGGAACAGCAACTAAGAGCTTATATCTTAGTCCACATACAGGAAGCAGAGAGAGCTAACCGGAAATGGCACAAGTCCTTTGAAACCTCAGAGTCTACCCCCAGTGATGTACTTTCTCCAACAAGGACACATCTCCTAGTCCTCCCAAACAACCACCAACCAGGGACCATGTATTCAAATATCCAAGATTCTGGAGGGGCGGGGGGGTCATCTCATTCAAACGACTACATTCCACGGCCTGGTCCCCATAGTCTCATAAGCATACTATAATGCAAATTTAGTTCAGCTTCATTGTCTTTCAGTCTCAAAACTTAAAAGGTCCAGTCTTGACAGGCAGTGATGGCACATGCCTTTAATCCCAGCACTTGGGAGGCAGAGGCAGGCAGATTTCTGTGAGTTCAAGGCCAGCCTGGTCTACAGAGTTAAGTTCCAGGACAGCCAGGGCTGTACAGAGAAACCCTGTCTCAGAAAAAAAAAAAAAAGAGGTCCAGTCTCTTTTGAGTCTCAAGGCAATCTCATAATTGTAACCTCTATAAAATTAAAAAGCAAATTACATACTTCCAACATAAAATGGCACAGAATATACATTACTATTCCCAAAGAGAGGAGTCAGGGCATAGTAAAGAAATACTGGACCAAAGCAAGACCAAAATTCATCAGAGTAAACTCCAAATTTCATAACTCTATGTCCAGTGTCAATGGACTAAGATGGCTCTGCTCTTCCAGCTTTTCTGCCTGCAAGATACATCAGGCTCTTGGGTTGTTTCCATTTTCTGTTTTCAGCTCTGCTTAGCAGACATCACATGGCTCTGGCACTTCTTATATTTTGTGGTCTCTAATGAAATTCAGGATTCACTTATGTCGTTTCACGCAATGACCTCTGGGGCTGCCATGCAGGGACTCCCCTGCCACACACTCTTAGCCACAGAGGAGTGTATCCTTTGTGACTCTAAACCAGAACCATGGGGGTGACTTTGCTAAATTATGCTCCCAGCCTAGGATGAACTGTCACCCCCTTGGATCATGTTTGCTGCAGCTTTTGTTTCTTGTCCTGTTGAGGAACAGTCCTTTTCCTTTCACGAGTAGGATCTTGCTCTAAGGCCACTCTCTTTATTCCAGGGCAGATTTGGACCCTCTTTAATGCCACTAGTACCCTTAACAATTGTAGCCTTTCTCCTCGTACAAGCCTCCAATGTCCTTTATCTCTCTATAAACTTGACATTTTGTATTTCTTTCTGCTCCACTTGTTCTTCTTCCTTGTAGACCAGCATAAGAATGATTAATAATCATGCAACAGAATCAGTATTTGTCTTGGATTCTCTTCTGCCAAAGAAATTATCCCGTTGCTTTTAAATGTGTCCTCAAGCAGCATCTTAGGAAAACAGGGATGGCCATACTCTCTGCCAAGTATCGCAGGAGCAGGCTCTAGCCCAGTTGCTAGTACTGTTCCCCCTACATCCCCAAAACCCATTGAGTTAAACCTTCTCAGTCCAAATGGCTCTCAGTACTGCTGTCTCCTGAGCTCCTACTACAATGGCTCATTAAGCTCTGCTTACACACAGACTTCAATAGCTTTTCTAGTCCTCAGTCCCAAAAGCTTCCATGTTCTTAAAAAAAAGGAAGGAAGAAAAAGGAAGAAAGGAAGGAAGAAGAAGGAGAAACAGCACATGATGAGGTCTGTAACACCAATAACGTTAGTTCCTGGTACCAATTTTTGTCTTAGAAACTTCTGACATGACCATTTGATCTAATTTTGTTTCTAACCCACTAAAAACCTTTCATCTTATTTTGCCATGTGTCATGGTTTGTATATGCTCAGCCCAGCGAGTGGTACTATTAGAATGTGTGGCCTTGTTGGAGTAGGTGTGGCCTTGTTGGATGGGCGTGGCCTTCCTGGAGTAGGTGTGTCACTGTGGGTGTGAGCTTTGAGACCCTCATCCTAGCTTTCCAGAAGCCAGTCTTCTATTTGCCTTCAACAAGATGTAGAACTCTCAGCTCCTCCTGCACCGTGCCTGCCTGGACACTGCCATGCTCCCACCTTGATGATAACAGACTGAACCTCTGAACCTGTAAGCCAGCCCCAATTATGTGTTCTCCTTATAAGAGTTACCTTGGTCATGATGTCTGTCACAGCAGGAAATCCCTAACTAAGACACCATAAAAGCTTGAATTAGTTAGTTACTCCCCTTTTCAGTAGGAGCTACATTATAAGACTCCTGTGAGTACCTAATGTTTCAGGAAGCACTGATATGTGTGTGTGTGTGTGTGTGTGTGTGTGTGTGTGTGTGTGTGTGTGTGTGTGTAAACATGCAT
>JADRCD010234019.1:0-12458 GCA_019843815.1 Montemys delectorum
GGGCCCTACTCCCTTGATCACTAATTGAGAAAATGCCCCACAGCTGAATCTCATGGAGCCACTTCCCCAACTGAAGCTCCCTTTTCTGTGATAACTCCAGCCTGTGTCAAGTTGACACACAAAACCAGCCAGTACAATTGACCCCTTGTCAACTTGACACACAAACACATCACTATTAAGCCTTAATCCTTACTTTCTTATTCATCCCCAGATCTAAAGTCCCACAGTCTTTACATCCAATATCTTTTAAAATTCAAGGTCTCTTAACTGTGGGCTCCACTAAAATATGTTCTTCCTTCAAGAAGGAAAAATATCAAGGCACAGTCACAATCAAAAGCAAAACCAATGTCTGGGATCCAACTCACGATCTTCTGGGCTCCTCTAAGGGCTTTGGTCACTTCTCTAGCTCTGCCCTTTGTAGCACACACCTTGTCTTCTAGGCTCCAGATGTCTGTACTCCACCGCTGCTGCTGTTCTTGGTACTGGCATCTCTAAAACACTGTCTTCCACTGTAACTAGGCTTCACCAATAGCCTCTCATAGGCTCTCTTCATGGTGTCAAGCCTCAACTCCTTTGCATGACCCCTTCAGTCCTGGGCCATCAATTGCAACTGAGGCTTCACCTTCACCAATGGCCTCCCATGGCCTCTCACTGTGCTGAGCCTCAGCTGCTCTTCATGACCCCTTCATGCCTTCAAAACCAGTACCACCTGGGTGACTCTTACACATTACCAGGTCCTGCTGCAGCACAAGTTACAACCTTGGCTATATCTGGAACACAACCTCTTTGTGCTCTCAGAAAACACTTCCCAGAAGGTGTCACCTCAGTAATGCTGGTCTCTTCTTAATCACTGCTAATTTCTTAGCTCCAGCTAACCCGCATCAATAATCCCAGTAATGCAAAGTTTTTGCTTTAGTAGTTCTGGTATCTTGTTAATCGCAGCTGATACTTCAGCCTCAGCTAACCAAAACCACAGAATCTTCACAATCAAAACAACATGGTCCTGATAAGAGTCTTTAATCTTCCCTCTGAAATTTCACAAGCCAGGCCTCCATCTCTGCAGTGTTCTCAACATGATCTTCCAAGCTCTCACAGAACATCCCACAGAGTTCTTAACAACTAGTTGTTCTTCTAGCTCAAAGTTCCAAAGTCCTTCCACAGTCCTCCCCAAAACATGGCCAGGTTGTCACAGGAATACTTCACTATGCTGGTACCAATTTTGTATTAGTCAGGGTTCTCTAGAGTCACAGAACTTATGGTAGTCTCCATGTAGTAAAGGAATTTATTCATGACTTACAGTCTGTAGTCCAACTCCCAACAATGGTTGGCAGCAGCTGTGAATGGAAGTCCAAGGATCTAGTAGTTCTTCAGTCCCACAAGGCAAGCAGGCAAAGCAGAATGAGCCTTCCTTTTTCCAATGCCCTTACATACGTCTCCAGCAAAAGGTGTGGCCCAGATTAAAGGTGTGTCACACCACACCTTTAATCCCAGATGACCTTGAATTTGTAGACCTTCTTATCTTAATTTTCTGGGATTCATAGCCACTATGCCTCAAGATCTCCATGCCAAGATTCAGGTCGGAAATTTGTATCTCTCTGCCTCCAGATTAGGGCCACAGGTGAGCCTTCTAATTCTGGATTGTAGTTCATTTCAGATATAGTCAAGTTGACAACCAGGAGTAGCTACTACAGTACCTGAGGACCCAGGTATATCACTCCTGGGCATATATCCAGAAGATGCTCCAACATATAATAAGGACACATGCACCATTATAGTCATAGCAGCCTTATTTATAATATCCAGAAGCTGGAAACAACCCAGATGTTCCGAACATCTGGGTTGGTTTTTTTTTCAAGTTTGGTATTAACTTTATTCTATTTTCTGTATAACTTTAAGTACATAAAGGTTTTATTTCCACAGGCCTCAGGTAATGGGCAGAAGTCACAGGACAATCTCTCTTCCTCTTTCCCATCAAAAAAAAAAAAAAAAAAAAGATTGCATATTTTGGTCAGTGTGTCCTAGAGAGAGAACTGAGATTTTGCAATACTAATGCTGTGCAAGATCCTAATGTAAGTCAAGACCTAAAGCAGCCGAAATGGAGGTCGTAGTCCTGCACCGAGGCCCTAAGCTGCTGAGTGACAAGCAGGAGGGGGAGTGGAGGCAATGACAGTCATCTGGCAGGGAAGAGGAACACCAGACTCCTTGGAATGCTGTGTTACAGAAAATGTGGTACATTTACACAATGGAGTACTACTCAGAAATTAAAAACAGTGAATTTATGAAATTCTTAGGGAAATGGATGGATCTGAGAATATCATCCTGAGTGAGGTAACCCAATCACAAAAGAACACACATGGTATGCATTCTCTGATAAGTGGATATTAGCCCAGAAGCTCGGAATACCCAAAATACAATCCACAAACCACAAGAAACTCAAGAAGAAGAAAGACCAAAGTATGGATACTTCGTTCTGTCTTAAAAGGGGGAACAAAATATTCATGGAAGGAGTTGCAGAGACTAATTATGGAGCAGAGACTGAAGGAAGGACAATACAGAGACTGCTCCACCTGGGAATCCTTCCTATATTCAATCATCAAATCCAGGCACTATTGTGATGCCAGCAAGTGCTGGCTGACAGGAGCCTGATATAGTTGTCTCCTGAGAGGCTCTGACAGTGCCTGACTAATATAGAAGTAGAGGCTCACAGCCATCCATTAGACTGAGCATAGGGTCCCCAGTGAAGGAGCTAGAGAAAGGACCCAAGGAGCTGAAGGGTTTGCAGCCCCATAGGATGAACAGCAATATGAACTAACTAGTACCCTCAGAGCTCCCAGGGACTAAACCACCAACCAAAGAGTACACATGGTGAGTCTCATGGCCCCAGCTGCATATGTAGCAGAGGATGGCCTAGTCAATTATCAATGGGAGGAGAGGTCTTTGGTCTTGTGAAGATTCTATGCTCCACTGTAGGGGAATACCAGGGCCAGGAAGTGGGTGAGGGTGGATTGGTGAGCAGGGGAAGGGGGAGGGAATAGTTTTTTTTTTTTTTCTGGAGGGGAAACTGGGAAAGGGGAAATCATTTGAAATGTAAATAAAGAAAATATCTAATAACAAAAAAAGAAAATGGACTAAACTTCTGAAACTGTAAGTAAGCCCCAATTAAATGCTTTATTTTATAAGAGCTGTGGTCATGATGTCTCTTCCCAGCAATTGAACACTGACTAAAATACACACATACACTTGTACCCTGAAATGTGTGTACTACATGCAAGCACATACATGCACATATGTTGCAGGAAATATTAAAAAGAATGGCAAGTTCCTGTGCTACACTCAGCTACTCTCTCCCCGCAGTTCCACTACCTCTAGGTTAGCCTCTGTGTGTCAGTCTTCTCAGCTTTGGTTGACCTGCCTCAGAGCCACTGGTACCTTCTCAGTCATCCACCTCCTGTGGTCAGTGGTCCCAATTTCCAGTAACTCAGTAAATCAAAACTCTAGAAGCTTATAATTAATCAGTCAGATTTATATATCAATAAATTCTTAATTTACAAGATGCACACACAATAATTTTAGAGCCAACTGATAATGATAGAAGCTGCTCACCTAGATTAGACAAGTTATTGCAATTATTCTCTTTATATGATATTATTGCTACCTGTGGCTATTTAAAGCCACGTGGAATCTGAATCGTATTGTTCATCCTCCATCTTCTTCCTCCTTCTCCTGTGTCACTTTCTGTTTCTGCAACTCTTAGCTCTGCCTCCCTTTTCCATGTCCAATCACAGGCTTCTTGTATTAATATTTAAATTAATTGGACAGGGAAAATTCTGCTACATACACAAACACATACACACACACACACACACACACACACACACACACACACACACATTTAGTGGAGGAGTACTCTTAAAGCAGGTCCTCAAATGGTATCACATTTGCCTTCTATGGACATAGAACATACAGAATTTATTCTTGTCTTATAGTTTCTGTTGCTGTGATAAAACACCACGATCAAAGGCAACTTGGGGAAGAAGGGTATATATGGCTTATGCTTCTACATCTATAGTCCATCAGTGAAGGAAGTCTGGACAGGAGCTCAAACAGGGCAGAAATCTGAATCCAGGAGATGATGTAGAGGCCATGGAGGAGTGCTTCTTAATGGCTTGTTTCTTGTGGTTTGCCCAGTCTGGTTTCTACTGGAACCCAAGAACACCAGTCCAGAGAATATAGCACCCACAATGGGCTGGGCCCTCTCACATTAATCACTAATTAAGAAAATGCTTTACAGATTTACCTACAACCCAATCTTATTGAAACATTTTCTCAGTTGGGGTTCTCCCTCTCAGATGACTTTAGCCTGTCTCAAGTTGCCATGAAATTAGCCATTAAAATTCCCATGCAGTGGCTGCTTTCCAAGAGGCCTAACAAGCACCTGAAAGAGTCAGATGTAGATACTTACACCTAACCAATGGAAAGAAGCTGGGGACTCCTGTGGTTGAATTAGGGAAAAGCTGGAAGAAGCTGAGGAGAAGGGCAACTTCATAGGAAGACCAGCAATCTCAACTAACCTAGATCCTTGAGATCTCTCAGACATTGAGCCACCAACCAGGCAGCATACACCAACTGATATGAGGTCTCTGACACATATATAGCAGAGGACTGCCTGGTCTGGCCTCAGTGAGAGAAGACACACCTAACCCTTGAGAGACTTGAGGCCTCACAGAGTGGTGAGATCTGGTGGGATGGGGTGGTGGGATGGGAACATCCTCTTGGAGACAAGGGTGTGGGGGAGGAGGTATAGGATGATAAGGAACAGTCAGAGGGTGGATCTGGAGGGAGATAATGACTGGACTATACAAAAAGATTAAAGAAAATAAAAAAAATTCTCATGCATGTTTTCTGAAGCTGACAGCAGGGGGCTTGACCTTGATTGTCCTTGTATATTCATGAACCAGAAAGGAGAAGCATACTCATGGGAAGGAGATGTGGGTGGGTCTAATTTGACCAATATTATCTTACTCAGTGTAATTGTTACTCTTCAAAAAGATTAGAGTGATTATGTGTGCCCATTTTTAGAAATGCCACACACACACACACACACACACACACACTCACACACACACACGCCATCCAAGTCTGGATATAGGACATTTGGCTATAAAAGTGATCTTAATCATAGTGGGAATCTAAGTTGGTTCTTTCTATCATACAATGTGTGTGGGGATGTAATACCACACTTATAGGCTCATATTCTTAAGAATCCAATACACTGGGCTGGCGAGATGGCTCAGCGGGTAAGAGCACTGACTGCTCTTCCAAAGGTCCTGAGTTTGGATCCCAGCAACCATATGGTGGCTCACAACCACCTGTAATGAGATTGGACACCCTCTTCCGGTGAGTCTGAAGACAGCTGCAGCAAATTATGCCTGAGCGAGCGGGGCTGGAGTGAGTGGGGCTGGAGTGAGTGGGGCTGGAGTGAGTGGGGCCGGAGTGAGTGGGGCCAGAGTGAGTGGGGCCAGAGTGAGTGGGGCCAGAGCGAGTGGGGCAGGCAGAGGTCCTGAGTTCAACAGCAGTCACACACATGGTGGCTCACGGCCATCTATACAGCTACAGTATAGTGTACTCATACACATAAAATAAATAAAATAAAATAAATCTAAAAAAAAAGAATCCAATACACTAATTGCACTGTGGTTTGTTATTAGTATACTGGAGTGCTACAATGTCATTAATTTCTAATATTTTGATACTATTTTATTTTATTTATGTACACCTCTAAGCTGAAAATATCCACCAATTCTTTTTGTTCAATCTATCCTGGATGGTAAGCAGCTATTCTGATAATTATTATGCACTCTTCTCCTTGATTTCTTGCAGCTGTTCACTTCTGATCATCAGTCATTATATGATGAAATTTCTTGATCAGGTTTATTTTGCAAATGATGAAGTTTGCAAAGTTCCAGGGTCATGGTCATTTTCCATTACTGTCTAGACGTGACTAAAACCCTCAATCAATCAATACTTCTAGATTAATTTTCCTGTTTCTGTGAAATAAAAAAGGGAATTAAGAGCTAAATTAGGCTTCCTGGCTTATGTATTTATTAATCAATCAACTTTCCACATAATACTACATTAATGTACAGTATCTGCATACTGATTTCAGGGTCTACCAGTTTGATAGTGCAATACTGAAGCAAGATTCTATGTGCTGTGAAGATTTTTTTACAGTAAGCAGATGCCTTAGAAACAATAAACACATTAGAAGTGACCTAAATAATCTAGGAAAGTTAAATGGGTGAAATATCATAAATAAGAAGTAAATGTATATTTAAATTGCATCAAGATGGTGTAGACTCTTGGCTGCTCTTGTTTTGAGTAACAAAACTGAATCTTGGTAATTTGAAGGATGACAAAGTGTGTTTTATTGCTTACAGAAACCCTGCCCTTAGAAACACACACATAGCCAAAACCTTCTGTGTCTAGGTCACATTTATTTTTATTATTTATATAAAGTGTTTCTTTAAATTTTTTTTATTTTATGTGTATTAGTGTTTTGCCTGCATGTGTGTCTATGTACCAAATGCATGTCTGGTGCCCATGGAGTCCAGAAAAGGCTCTTGAATTGCTTAGATCTGGAGTTACATTTAGTTTTGAGCCACTATGTATGTGCTGGTAATTGAATATAGATCCTATGAAAGGGTAGCGAGTATTCTTATCTGTAAGACATTCTTTCAGTCTCTCTCAAATGTTCTTAATGTCCAGAGAACAATGATAAATGCCCTTTTAGGTCTAATAGAGTTTAATGTGCTTTAGCAGAGGAGCAAATTATGGAGCTTGTTGGTAGCTGAAGCATTGTGATCTTCAGACTCAAAATATGAACAGCATTCAAGCTGTTGAACAGCCAAATTTCAGATCCTTAAAATTTCAATCAGAGTCTTCAGCTTTGACCTATCCTAGACAATTTCTGTGTAATTGATATAAAACAAAATGTCAAGAAGATGGAGTGTGGGAAACATGGATAGTATGAAGAGTTGAGGTAGAAGGCAACACTGGACTCAAGTGTGCCTCTCACTTGGTTTAGAGGACCATTGTTTGTTTTCCTTGACTTAATTTTCTTTATATTTTAATTAATTTTTATTATAATATTTTTCAATTATGTTTTACCTTTACCTTACACTTCTCCCAGATCCTCCTCACCTCCATACCCACTCAATATCATGCCCTTTCTCTTTCTTTTCTATATCTTTACATTTAAGTATCTATGCATCTATGTATCTATGTATGTATATATATGTATGTGTGTATGTATATATGTATGTATCTATCCATCTATCTAATCATCTATTTGTATCATCTACCTATCTATCCATTGTTTTTTCTCTAATATATCTTATATATTATTCTTCTACATACTTAATCTCTCTCACTCTTTTTCTTTTTACCTGTTTTTTTCTTTTTACCTTTTGTCACTCATAATCATTTTCTACTTTTTCATTAGGCATGTTACTCCTACAATTTACTCTGCCTTTTCTACATAAGGAAGTAGAAACATTCAGTTAAGTCAAGACTCTTGGGAAAGGGTGTTTCAAATAGCTAAACCTGCAGGTGTTGAAAACTATTGCATTTATTCAGGCTACTCTTTCCTTCTTTCCTTGCTTCTTGAAGATGAGTGGCACTTACATTCTAGAGCTCATATTATCTTTTCCACTGCATCTAGGAATTGTTTGGTATAGTAAGATGGATGTTGTTAATTTGAGCCATGCATATTCTTCCCTATTCCTCTCCCTGCTTCCATGTTTTCTCTACCAGCTTTAAATGTGGGCAAAGTGGGTAACATGAAGCTTAGGTTTTTTATATAATGAAGGTTCTGAATATAGCCCTCATCAAACTGGATGCTCAGTCTCTGACTCCTACCCTTGGCATATGGGACAAAAGGGGAGAGCACATGCTTGTGCCTATACATTTGCAAGGAAGCTCCTGAGCTAAGGTTTCTTCAGCTAATTGGTATCAAGGACTTTGACACTGAGAGAATGAGATTTTGATATTGAAACTGATCCTTCAATATATACCAGAATGATTCCCTGCTGAGTAAAACTGCTCATTTTTCTTGTGTGTGACAAAAAATTGCTCTAGCATATGGTTTCACCTTTTATAGAAGCAAGAAAATAATTTTAATTGCCAGTTAAGACTACTGGGTTATTTTAATTTTCAGGGTTTTTATTAACTGTGAAGTATTTTATTTAAAGCAGCAATAAATGAGGTTTGGTGTTAGTGTTCCAATTATTAAATTTCACAGGCGTGGTGAGAAGACTTGAAGTCACCTTTTCAAGACTGAGTCCTGTACATTAAGGGTTTAGCATACTTGAATTCAGGAGGACTTATTACACATAGTAGGGCTTTAATAAACATTTTAAAGGATGAAAGATTGATGTGCATTAGCTTGTCTTTAATTCCTTTTGATATCCTGTTCTAAATGAGTGAAGTGAGATATTATTTCTCTTCATTAAATTTCTCATACTGAAACATGTGGAAGTTGCTTAAAATGCCCATTTCTCTGCTTTCGGAGTCCTGTGGAGCAAGCCAAGCTGCCCTGAGCAGGCTTCTATTTCAGGGGTCCCCAGTTTCCTGTCCACCTCCCCTCCCACCTTCATCAGACCTGCTGAGCCTAAATGACACAGGCAAGCTTCTATTCTCCTACCCATCTTCCTGGCTTGCTCAGTTCTCTGGAGCAAATTGAGCTGCCCTGAGCAGCCTGCTAGCTAAGGCATCCATCCTCCTGCCATCTCTTTGCCCACCTTCATCGAATCTGTGGCTCCTGAATTATATAGACCCACAGATTCTGGACCATATAGACCTACAGATCCAGAAGCATACAACCCAATGATACCAATCAAAGGCATGCCATAGCAGGACCATCAAGATTAACCCCTATCTCAATATCTACTACAACAGGAACAGCCAGGAACCAAAGCCACCCAGATGGCTAAAGGTCCTTGAAAGAACACAATCAACAGAAGCCAGGGAAATATGACACCTTCAAAGAACAGCTACCCTTCTATAGCAAGCCCTGGGTACCTTAACATAACTGAAGATCAAAAAGAAAATGACCTTTAACCTGATCTTATAAAGATGCTAGAGGCCTTTAGAGAGGAAATGGACAAATCCCTTAATGATATACAGGAAAACACAATCAAAGGGGTTGAGGTCTTTAAAGAGAAAACAAATAAATCATGGATACAAGGAACATATCTAAACATAATCAAAGCATTATACAGCAAGCCAATAGCCAACATCAAACTAAATGGAGAGCAAATTCTCTAAAATCAGAGACAAGGTTGCTGACTCTCTCCTTATCTATTCAGTATAGCACTTGAATAGATAACCAAAGCAATAAGACAACTAAAAGAGATCAGGGGATACAAATTGGAAAAGAAGATGTCAAAGTATTGATATTTGCTGATGACATAATAGACCTCAAAAATTTTGCCAGAGAACTCCTACAGCTGATAAACAGCTTTAGCAAAGTGGCCAGATACAAAATTAGCTAAAAGAAAACAGTAGCCATCCTTTATAAAATGATAAACTGGCTGAGAAAGAAATTAGGGAAAAAACACCCTTTGGAATAGCCATGAATATTATACAATATATTGGTGTAACTCTAACCAAGCAAGTGAGAGATCTGAATGAAAATAACTTCAAATCCTAGAAGAAAGAAATTGAAGAAGATATCAGAAGAAGGAAAGATCTCCCATGCTCACAGATAGGTAGGATTAACATAGTGAAAATGTCCATCTTACCAAAAGCAATCTACATATTCAGTGCAATCCCTATCAAAATTCCAACATATTTTTACAAACCTTGAAAGGACAACTCTCAACTTCATATGGAGAAGTAATAAACCCAGGATAGCTAAAACAATAAAAGAACTTTGGAAAGAATCACCATCTCTAACTTCAAGTTGTTCTACTGAGAAATAGAAATATTGGTACAGAATCAGATATGTTGATCAATGATATTGAACTGAAGACCCAGGAATGAACCCAAGTCTAAATGGATGTCTACATTTAAAAGAATGAAAATATATTCATATTTATCACCCTGTACAAAATTCAAGTCCTAGTAAATCAAGGACCTCAACACAAAACCTGATACACTAAATCCTATAGAAGAGAAAGTGGGAAATACCCTTGAAAACATTGGTACAAGAGACAATTTTCTGAACTAATGGCTCAGGCTCTAAGATCAATAATTGATAAATGAAACTGCAAAACTTCTCTATGGCTAAGGACACTCAATAAGACAAAATGGCATCAAACAGATTGGGAAAAGATCTTCACCAACTCTACATCTGACAGAGGCTAATATCCAACATTTATAAAGAACTCAAGAAGTTAAACACTAACAACCCAAATAACACAATTAAAAAACTAGGACACGGGGTTAAACTGAGAATTCTCAACAAAGGAATCTTGAATGGCTGAGAAGCACTTAAAGAAAGAGTTCACCTCCAGTAGATAGACAGGGCCCTAAGTGGTTATGAACCAACAGTCAAAATTTCTGACCCAGAATTGTTACTGATTAAAAGAACTGCAGGGACAAAAATGGAGAAGAGACCGAGGGAAAG
This sequence comes from Montemys delectorum, assembly GCA_019843815.1. Classification (NCBI taxonomy): domain Eukaryota; kingdom Metazoa; phylum Chordata; class Mammalia; order Rodentia; family Muridae; genus Montemys; species Montemys delectorum. The sequence goes on from JADRCD010234019.1 coordinate 10,628, forward strand.
GAGATCTAGTGACTGGCCCAAATTGGGACCCATCTCAAGGGGAGGTTCCAAGGCTTGACACTGTTACTGATACTGATGGTGTACTTACAGACTGGAGCCTAGCATGGCTGCCCTCTGAGAGGTCCAACAAGCAGATGACTGAGACAGATGTAGATACTTACACCCAACCATTGGACTATAGTCCGGGACCCTCATGAAGGAATTAGGGGAAGGATTAAAGGAGCAGAAGGGGACAGTGAAGACCTGTAGTCTCAATTAATCCAGACCATTGTTAGATCCCAGAGACTGAACCATCAACCAGGCAGCATACACGGGCTGGTCCAAGGCCCATGGTACATATATAGTGCAAGATTGCCTGGTCTGGCCTCAGTGGGAGGAACTTGAGGCCCCAGGGAAGGAGGGTGCCCAGGTAGGGGGCACCCTCTTGGAGGCAACTGGGAAGGGAAATGGGATGAGGAACTGTGGGAGGGGGTCTGAGAGGGAGGCAGCAGATGGAATGTAAATGAATAAAATAATTAAATAAAAAAATTTCAAAGTCCTTAGTCATCAGGGAAATGCAAATCAAAACAATTGTGAGATTCAATTTTACACCCATCAGAATGCCTAAGATCAAAAACTTAAGTAATAGTATATCCTGGTGAGGATGTAGAACAAGTGGAACACTCCTCCATTGCTGATGGGAGTGCAAATTTGAACAATCACTTTGGAAATCAATTTGGCAATTTCTCAGAAAACTGGGACTAGTTCTAACTCAGACCCAGCTATACTACTCCTGGACACATACTTAAAAGAAGCTCCACCATTCCACAAAAACACTTGCTCAACTATGTTCATAGCAGCTTTATTCATAATAGCCAGAAACTGGAAATAACTTAGATGTCCCTAATATGAAGAACAGATAAAGAAAATATGGTACATCTACACAATGGAAAAAGCTATAAAAAACTCCCAAAGACATCCTGAATTTTGAGAATCATCCTGAACGAAGTAACCCAGTCCCAAAAGAATATGCATGATATGTATTCACTTATAAGTAGATATTAATTATAAAATACAGGATGCCTGTGCTACACTCCACAGACCCAAGGAGGCTGGACAGGAAGGAAGGCACAAGCAAGGATGCTTGAGCCACATTTGGAAGGTGGAATGGAATGGTCATGAAAAGTAGATGGAGGGAGGGAACTGGGTGGAAGAGGGGATTGGGAGGGGAGTAGGGGGAATTTGGAGCAGGATGTGGGGAGCGGAAGGGGGCATGGCTGGATGGCCATAAGAATGAATGGAAATCTGCAATTGATGCTGGGGGTGGGGGATGGGTAGGTGGCATCTCCAGGAAGAGACAAAGACCTAGGATAGGAGATTCAGTGGGGATGCCCTTACCTGTGATTTACAGCATTGGGAATATGGAGCCTGGGGAGACTGTCTCCTATGACTAGGCAAGAACCTGAATGGAGCAATAAGGGCATCAACCAACCCAAAAAACTTTTGACCCAAAACTTACCCTGTCTACAAGAAATGCAGGAATTGGGTACAGAGCAGACTGAGGGAAGGGTCAAACAATAAGCGGCCCAATTTGAGACCAATCCTATGGGCAAGTACCAGTCCCTGACACTATTAATGATACTCTGTTATGCTTGCAGACAGGAGTCTAGCATGGCTGTTCTCTGAGAGGCCAAACCCACCAACTGACTCAGACAGAGGCATATACCCACAGCCAAACAGTGCACTGGACCTTGGGGATTCTTATGGAAGAATAGGAGAAAGGATTGCTGCCCCCAATGAGATAGAAACTCCACAGGAAGACTGACAGAATCAAGTATCCTGGACCTTTGGG